>SOZL01000896.1:0-26431 GCA_009733165.1 Naja naja | reverse complement strand
ACAGCCTGAGCCATCAAGGCTCAGGACCCATGTCTCATAGGACTTTGAATGTCAATACCAAAACCTTGAATCTCATCGGAGGGCAACCGGCAACCAATGCAGGCCACGAGGAGGGGCGTAACATGGGAGAACTGGGAAGCTCCCATCACAACCCGCGGCAGCATTTGCACCAGCTGAAGCCTCCGGATGGTATGCAAGGCAGTCCTAGATAGAGAGCGTTGCAGTAGTTGTCCACGAGGTGACAAGTGCCTGAGTGACCATGTGCAGGGCATCTTGGTCCAGATATGGGCATAACTGGTGAACCAGCCGACCTGGGCAAAGGCCCCACAGCTCCCACCTGCTCCTCCAACCTGAGCCGTGAGTCCAGGAGGACCCCAGATTCTGTGCCCTGTCCACGGGGCAACACCTCTCCCCCATGACCAAAGATGGAATCTCCTGACTGGGTCGAGATGTCTGTATGCACAGCCACTCTGTCTTAGCGGATTGAGCGAAGCATGTTACTGTCCATCCAGATCCGTACGCATCCAAACAGGGATCACAGAGAGGGCATCACTGATGTGGCCTGGGGTGGAGATATAACTGTATCATCAGCATACTGATGATACTTCACCCAAAGCCGGATGATCTCACCCAGCGTTTCATATAGATGTTGAACAGGAGGGGCAGAGGACAGACCCCTGAGGGACCCCACAAGTGAGAGCCCTTGGAGTCAACCTCTGCCCCCTGCCAACACTGATTGCGGCGTCCCGAGAGGAAGGAGAACCACTGCAACACAGTGCCTCCCACTCAACCCCCGAGACGCCGCAATAAGATACCATGGTCGATGGTATCGAAAGCCTGAGAGATCTAACAGGACCAGGACAGAGGAAAACCCTGTCCCAGCCCTCAGGAGATCATCCATCAGTGCGACCAATGTCTCCGTGCTATACCCGGTCGAAGCCCGATTGGTACGGATCCAGGTAGTCCGCTTCCTCCAGGAAAAGCAGAAATTGCTGAGCCACCACACTCTCCACAACCTTCGCTAGGAAGTGAAGGTTGGAGACCGGACGAAAGTTGTTCAATTTGGCTGGGTCCAGGGCAGGCTTCTTCAGGAGAGGCCTCACCACTGCCTCCTTCAAGGCAGCGGGAAAGGTACCCTCCCCCAGAGAAGCGTTGACCACTGCCTGGAGCCAGCTGCATGTCACCTCCCTGGAGGCATAGACCAACCAGGAAGGGCATGGGTCCAACAAACATGTGGTGGAACTCAGTCATCACATAATCCTGTCCACTTCATCCTCAGAAACAGGATCGAACTCAGTCCAGATTACATTAGCTAGACCACTTGCACCCTCGGCATCAGACCACGGCAAATTGGAATTCAGCCCCCCCCCGAATCCGAGCGATCTTATCCAGCAGGAACTGACCAAATTCCTCAGCTCAACCCCGCAGGAAATCCGCCACAGCCCCCGGATGGAGGAGGGAGCGGGCAACCCCAAACAGGGCAGCTGGGCGGTTTCCCGCGGATGCTATGAGAGCGGAGAAATAAACCCTTTTTGCCACTTTCACAGCTACCAGATAGGTCCTAATATAGGCTCTCAACTGGGCTTCTGTTACAATCGCATGCTCATATATTAAAATAGGCAGATAGAAAGTGGACTGCTTAAATTTTATTCAGCAAAAAATTTAAAACACACAGAGACAAAACAACACAAATATATTTGTACATATATACATTTTACAACCTATTTGAGCAATGGTTAAAATCTTCCTTCTATAGTTTAACGTGATCTACCTTGTCAAAGTAACTTCTTCGTTCTTTTAATAGTTTAATTTCTCTATATCATTACTATCAGTTACACGTCTAACTCTTCCTTATCTCATCAGGATATCATGGATTACAATCACATGCTCATACATTAAAATAGGCAGATAGAAAGTGGACTGCTTAATAATATTCAAGCAGCTGGAGCCAAACACCTTTTTGTGAGCATTTTGCATGTTGCAAGTGTTAAACTAGGCCTCAACAGCATGATACTAATGCTATATGCCAACCCTATTTTTCTTACCTTCCTGGGAATGAAAAATAAGTAGTGCAAGCAAACAAAAATAAAACATGCAGGATTGTGTAAATGATCTGTGCCAATTCCATCTGTATTAGTGCATATTTGGGGGAAAAACCTGATCTGGTATATAAGCTTTTTTTCCTAGATATTTTACTATTATACAATGTTAGAATACTTATACATTGTTTAAATAAGACATAAATAGGAATTGGGTCTGTACAATATTCAATTACAATTAATTCTTATAGCAAATATTCTATTTGTTTTAAATTATTCTGCTAAAGTATTTACCAGATACTTATTGAGTAATTTAAAAACAACATCAGATCTATGAGAATGATAAAAGCATAAACCATTGAATTATGGATTGGAAGTATCTACTTATTTGCCTGGCTACCATAAGATAAACTCTGTTGTTTACTTGTCATTGCAAATTGACTGAAATGCAAATTCAGGAGCTACAAAGCTGGTTCAATATGTAACTGCAGCAGCACATAGACTATTCGTGATCTCAAATGCTCACTGAATTAGGCAGCAACTAGTACTAAAAATACATCATGTTAGACTTCCAGAATGAGAAATGTGAAAAGTTAATAATCAGGACATACTAACTTAACTTTCAAAAAGCTGTATTTTGTCAATAAAGATTTTTTTAAAATAGTAACTCATTGTTTCAAGTGCTTTGATTCTCTAAACTTTAAATAGCCTTGACTTTCCCAGGCATCTTGATATCCCAAATTCAGGGAGTTACATGAAACCGCTTAAGAAATGTAAGACTGGAATGTAAGACAATATAAGACTGAAAAAAATATCCTGCTGTATGTAAAGTAGGATATGCAAGACTGAAATGTAAGATTGAATGTAAAACTTAAAAAAAAAGAATGTATGACTGAAAAAAATTTCTACTGTATGTAAAGAGATTTATTTGAGATGGATCCCATTTTTTGCTATAAAAGGACAGAAAAATTTGGCTTAGTTGTTTTCATGCTCTTATAGTTAGAAAAATGGACTGTAATCTTGTCCAGGCAGAATGGAGAAAAATCTGGCTTTGACTAACAACCAGTTGGTAGAACACTCCTACTTGTAATGTTATTGTTTTTCTATATTTGATAGCCAGAAAAATTAATCATACATATGCTACAATTAGACAGATTGAATACTCTGTCATATTACTTTTGCTGTCTGTCACCTTCACATTTTTGAAGGTCCCCGGACAGAATTTCCACTCCACAAATTACCATTTTTCTATTACTTCTCCATTCATTATCATTATTATTAACTTTCATCCTATTACTTTCTACATATTCTTTTTATTATCAATTTCAATTCAATTCAGTTTATTACAATCATAGACCAGAGACCAGAATGAATAAAAACACTCAGTAAATATCCAATTAAAAATTCTAGTATAAAATAATTAAAATCTATGATAAAATCCAGTCTGCCAGTTATACATGGTCTAACTATACTAAAATTACAAGCCACAAACTGCATGACCCATTGTCATTTTAATACTAAAAGGGAAAGGAATATGCAGTGCAACGGGTTTGCCACATGTGTTATATAATATAACTATGGTGGATTAGACACATGTTCCTGGTGAATCCCCAGTTCTGCTGCACAGAATCTAGCCACCTGTGCTGTAGTTATGGACTGTTCACCTTAAGCAGCCACTGGAATAAACAGTGTCGGAACAGCCATAATACTAGCAATTATTTGCAGAATATATTTTTCCTGAATCTCTGTGTAAAAGGAGCCTCAAAGGAGCATGTAACCCACAGTCTCCACCTCTCTTGACCCACAGGAACAGAGTCAATGGTATCTTTTTATACTTGCTGTACAGGATTGTTGATGGAAGAGCATGGCACCATGAGAGCGAAAATGCTTTCCGGTGGTTTGCTGATTCCAACTGGCTAAGATAGTTGACAGGAGTAATAACATCTGGAGCCAGAAACAGTAGAGCTTTCCCTAAATGCCTTTTGATGTCCTTTATGCTTTGTCGCAAAGTTTGTTTTGCTTGGTCGTAATCCATCTTCAGAATTGAATCTGGGGAGAAGCCTAGTTTGGCAAGGTTGGACTGGACAGCCTTAATTCATGACAAGGAGAATTTGTCTTGGAGGATTAATGGAGCAAGACCTTACAGAAAGAAGTTGAGGGTTAGCCAGAGATTTAAGGATGCTATACAGATTTTTGCTTCGACTTTTGTCAATCCTGTCTCCAGGCGCAGAAGTTCATTTGAGACACAATGTCGTATCTGGAGAATTGATCTAATGAATTTGGATTGAACTTTTTTCAATGGTATAAAACACGAAACTGAGGATCCGAGCAAGATCTCATAAAGAAGCTGTGCTAGCGACTTGCCAGAAAAGGATCATAGCGTCATCTGCATAGAGTAGCAGGGTGATGCTTCAAATACCTATTTTGGGGGAGTGGTAATTCAATTTATTTAACCATTTTACCATGTCATTTACATAGAAGTTGAAAAGCAAGGGGGTCAAAATCCACCCCTGTTTAACCCCCTTTTGAGTTTTGACTGGCTTCGAGAGGGACCATTGCATATTACACTTTACCTTGAGGAAAGTTTTAGTATGTAGGGCACATTATAGGTGAAGAAGCATGTCATCAATTGAAGCAGCTTCCAGCTTGTCCCATAGCTTAGTCCTGGTAACCACATCAAAGGCTGCCCTGAGATCTATAAAACTGGTGTATAATGATACAGGTCTATTTGATATGTATTTTTCAATCAGATGGTGAAGAACTAAATGCTGATCTATGGTGCCTCTCCCTTCTCTAAACCCAGCTTGTTCTTCAGCAATCAAGTTCTCAAGATCCAGCCGTTCCTTTAATTTATCTTGGAGATGTTTGGCATAGAGTTTGCTGATTATATTTAGCAGACTTATTGGTGTGTAATTGGAAGGGTCATCTCTCTTTCCCTTCAGCTTTAAAACGTAGATGAATGCTTTCCAGGTAAGGTAGGATTTCAAAATTTTCTACATAATGTAGTAAGTACGTAGAAGTTAGGATATAATCAATGGTTCTGATTTTGGACCCTGCCATAAATGTAATCTCACCAGGATAGTTGCCAGCCCGAGAACCATTGGATATAAAAAAGGTCAAGTTTATTCACCATCTTTGCAAGAGAGAGGCCAGCATAATTTGCTCTATTGTGTTTAGAAAGCCATGTGAGGGAGGTGCTGGTTTATATCAGAACCTCCAATAATGGATAGTGATGATATTCCATATATAATGTGTAATCATCTGGTCCCAATCTAGCACTGAAATCTCCCCCTAGTAAGTCTCCCCCTAGCCTTTGGATGGTCCATGTGTTCCAACTCCATTCATACTGCAGTGGTTTTAGCTTTTCTTAGCAATGGCGGAAGATAAACATTTTTGTGTTTGGCGCACTGAAAAGAAGAGGCGGAGGCAGCAATAAAGCTTAACTGGCTTTGTTGTTAATTTGTATCTCAGCCGCAGCTAGCCGCGAGGTCGGGGCAGCAGCTGAGAGAGAGAGAGACATCTGAATTTGTTTGACAGCTCCTTTTATACGGAGCTGTCAAACGGCTCAGCCAATCAGCGGCTTCTCTGGCACCCACTTAAACAGCAGACCGGAGTGGGGACTTGCTGGTCGCAACACTCCTTCCCCCTGGAACTGTGCAAGCGTCATCATCCAGATAGGTGGGGCGACGCTTCACTCACTCAGATCACCTTAGTTCTGCAGCCAGCGGCAATGGGGAAAGACCTGTTGCTGGAGTGGCACCTTCCTTTTGGGGCGGTGTTGTCTCCCCTTCTCTGGTGATCTCAGGTGGCTGCAGAAGGACCTTGGGTGTCAATGGGACCTCTTCAGATGGCAGCAAATGGGCTCCGGTCATTGATGTCGCGGCTTCTCCGGGTAAGGCCTCCACAAGAGACCGCTGGTCAGGAGTCAGCCTTCAAGGGGCTTCGGTGTTGCCCTACTCGGTGTCCGTGGTCTTGGCCTCCCTCTGGACTGGACGTGTAGGGGTACTCCAAGGTCTTCTTAGCTGGTCCACGTGTTGGTGCCACCGTCTTCCATCAGCCAACCTTACCCTGTATGATTTGGGGCCTGTTTTCTGTTCTAGCCACCCAGGCAACCATAAAGGATTTCCCGCGTAATTGCAGGGGTAGACCGGGTCCCCAGCCTAAAGTCCCTTGCCCTGCTGAATGAGTCGAGGGGTGCCCTGGGAGCATAAGTAGGGTGCAGCCTGTCAATGGTTATGCGAAGTCTTCTTCCCATTAATAGTTCAGCTGGGGTGAGGTTGATGGCAGTGCTTGGGGTCGTATGCTGGGTTAGTAGGTACTGGGCTACCCTGGTAGACCAGTCTCCGCCTTTCTTCCCAGGGCCTCTTTAGTTGATCTTATAGCCCTCTCTGCCAGGCCACTGAAAGCTGGGTGAAAAGAGGAAATCAGGGAAGAGCTGTAGAAGTTAAGTAGTCCCAAAAAGGCTTGCAACTCAGTTTTGTTCTGAGGAACTGGGGCATCCTGAATAGCACATACTTTGGACTCCACAGGGTGAATTCCCTTGCAGTCAATGTGATAACCTAGGAACTCTATCTGGAAAACTGCAAAGATGCATTTCTTTCTGTTTAATTTTAGTCCAGCATTCTGAAAACACTGGAGAACTTTTTGCAACCTTGCCAAATGTTCTTGTGGGCTGTCAGCAGCAATCAGGATGAAGTACGGGATGACACCTTTGATATTGTATAGTAGACATTTCATAATTGATTGAAACACTTACATTTGAAAGCGCCCCTATGAGTAATGATAGTTTGGGCCTCTGCTGTCTTTTTTTTTTTGAAAAAAAGTTTTTATTTTAAGACAGACATATGAACAAGACATAAAAAACATAAAAACCATCTTCCATATATACATACAGTGTGTCAGTTGGTTACAAATCCTTTGTGTTACCCTTTCATAGTCATCACTCACAATTTATCAAAAAAGTTCTCATATTATCAATAAAACATTCTTATAGATTTATCAATTATTATTTATATATGACTAAACTATTTATTTCATCATTTATACAGGATATTCTCAATTCTAATGTAAAATTTATATTATACTTTCATCCAATGGTTATATATGTCTATATTATATTTTATAACAATCTATTAAATTTCTATTACAAAATTATATAATCTATTACATTAGCAAGTCTTTTTACCCAACCATTGATAAAACAAATCCCATATCTTATAAAATTGTTTATCTTCTTGTTCTCTAATTTCAAATGTCAATTTACTCATTTCAGCACAGTCCATAATTTTCTTAATCACTTCCTCCTGCATAGATATTTTATCATTTTTCCAGTTCTTAGCAAATACAATTCTAGCTGCTGTTAAAACATTTACAATCAAGTATTTCAACTCTTTATTGTAAATATTTGGTATAATTCCCAATAAAAATATTTCTGGTTTCAAGTCTATATGTTGTTGTATCATCTTTTCCAACCATAACTTCTAATAATTGGAGGTTCAACACCTCCTGAAAAGTCTTATAGAATTCCATTGGTAAACCATCTGGGCCTGGTGCTTTCCCTGTATTTTGTTTCTTTAAGACTTCTGTTAACTCCATCATTGTTATATTCCCTTCTAGCATTATTTCAATATCTTTAGGTATCTGTGGTAATTTTGCCTTTTGTAAATATTGTTTAATTTTTTCTTCTTGAATACTTTCTTGATAATACAATTTTCCATTGTAGTCTTGTATAATTCTTTTCTTCACTTCCATAGCAAACATGTTCTTCTCCATCTATTAAATGCCTAATTCTCCTTGATTCTCTCTCCTTTCTAAGTTTATAGGCTAACCATCTTCCTGGTTTATTTGCGTCTTCAAAATAGTTCTGTTTAGCATTTTTAATCTTTTGAGCTAACTCTTCTTTTTCCATTAATCCCATTTTATGTTTAGTTATATCCATTTTAATCTTAATGTCTTTTTTTTGTGGAGATTTCTGTAGTTCTTTTTCTAATTTTTCACTGCAGTAAAAGCCCTGCTTACTTCATCCAAGGTACTTATACAGTTCAGTGATGCTGTTCCCCTTGTCTTAGTTTGCGATGACTCCCCTTATGGAATTGGGGCAGTCCTAGGCCATAGATTGCCAAATGGCCAGGAAGCCCCTATCACCTACTTTTTATAATCATCTTCCCATATTTTAAAAGTCTTTTTCTGTTTAATATTTTTTTCCTTGTGTAGTCAATTATCAAGCCTCTTATGTAGGCCTTCATCGTGTCCCAGAGATACTGTAACGATGTATCCTCTTTTGTATTTTCTTTAAAAAAGAATATCAATTCTCTCTCAATTTTCTGTTTAAAATCTTCTTCCTTTAATATATGTTGTTTAAAGTCCATCTAGATCTCGTCTTTTGTCCTTTCCAAATAACAGTCATTGGATTATGGTCCGCCCAAGTACTTGCTTCTATTTCAATTTCTTGTATATTAGAAAATAAATCAGCTGATATCCATATCATATCTATTCTTGACCATGATTCATGCCTGTTTGAGTAGAATGTATATTGCTTATTTCCTGTATTTCTTTCTCTCCGTGCATCTTTTAAATTTATTTCTTCTATCATTTGAAAGAAAGATTCTGATAGTTTCTTTCTGGCTTTCTTTGTTGCTTTTTGTGTTTTATAATCCAACTGTTCATTAATTATTCCATTAAAGTCTCCCATCATACATAAATTAACATAATCCAATTCCATTATTTTTTTTGTACAGCTTATTGTAAAATTCTTCTTGATTATCATTTGGAGCATATATTGCTATTAAAAGTGTTGTAATATTATTGTCCATTATTTCCACCATTAAAATTCTTCCGTAATCATCTGTATGGATTAGTTCAGCCAAAATTGTTTCTCTAATATATAGAACCACACCTCTTTTTTTACATTGTGCCAATGAAGTAAACAATTTTCCTAACTTTTTTTGTTTCAATATATATTCATATTGTTTCTTAATATGTACTTCTTGCAAGCAAATTATATCAAATTTTAGTTTCTCTAATTTGTGAAAAACTTTCCTTCTTTTGATGATTGAATTAAGTCCATTTATGTTCATCGTAATCAATTTTCTCTCTTCCATTTTAGACTTTATAAGAGGGATTTATTGCTCTGGTAGACCTTACTTCTCTTTGTTCTCTGGGCACCCCGCCTACTGTACCTTCTTCTTCTTCTTTTTCAATTACTGCTATACACTCCTTTTAAAATTCAATCAAAGACTCTTTTTTTCTTGTATCTTCCTCCTTTCCTCTGATGTATTCATAGTAAAATAATTCTGCCTTTTCAACCATGTCAATTCTGTGTCTTTGTTTCCACCAGGTAAACAGGAGACCTTCTGGTATCAGCCATCTATAGTTTACTCCTCTTTTAAGCAATTCTTTAGTTAGGAAAAGATATTCTCTTCTCATCTCTCCTACTCTTCTTGGTACCTGTTTCAACACCACAATTTCTTTGTCTTCATATTTTAATGTCTTCTCTCTTGCCATTTGCAATATTTGTGTTTTAATAATTTTCTTAGTAAATCTAAAATGAACTTCTCTTGGTAACTTGTTCCTCATTGCATATCTTCTGTAAACATGAAACACTTCATCCATTCCATCCATCATTTTCTCTTCCATTATCTCTAATGCTTCTGCCAATATTTCTGTCATTTTCTCAACAAGGTTTTCACCCTTTTCTTCCTCCACGTTTTGAAATCTCAGGTAGAATTCTGACCTATCTATCTCTCCTCTCAATGATTCAGTCCTGTCTTTTTCAACTTCGCTCAATCTGGTATTAATATTTCCATTTCCTTGTCTCTTTGTTCTTCTTGTTCTTCAATTTTCTTAATTCTTTTCTCATACTTTGTCATCATCTGTTGGATATTTTCCACTTTCTCATCTGTCTTTTCAATTTTCTGCTGAATATTCTCCACTTTCTTGTCTGTCTTTTCAATTTTCTGATGAATATTCTCCACTTTTTCATCTGCCTTTTCAATTTTCTGATGAATATTCTCTATGCTCTTTTCAATATTATCTGTTTTTGTCTGTAGATTTTTAATTCCTTGCAAAATCTTCTGTAATGTATCTTCCTTCTCTTTTTCCTTCTCCTGTTGCAACACCGCCTGTATTGATCGTTGTCCCCCAGATGGTGAGGAAGAGGGAGTTGTTAGTTGAGAAACTGGAGCCGTTACTTTTCTACTCATTTTCTAATAAAAAAGCCCCAAAAACAAAGGCCAATCCAATAATAATAAGAATAAGGAGACAAAAAAAGAAGAAAAATAGAAATTTTTTTAAAAAGAAAAAAAGGTAGATCTTCAGGTTCTTGTATACCCTAATCCAGTTAGCTCCACTTATGTGCAAAAATAGAAAAGGGATGAAAAAAAGAGGAAAACCACAAAAGGCAGAAATAAATGACTCCCACTTCAAAAAATAAAAGAGGAAGAGAAAGAGAAATCTTCAGGCACTTGTATGCCCTAATCCAATTGGTTGCAATGATCAAAAGTGAAAAAAAGGGATGAAAAAGGGAAAAAGAAGGAAACAAGCCAAAAGAAGAAAAAAAGGGAAAAAACAATTCTTATTTGGAAAAAAAGAGAAGGAATGTATGTATGTATGTATGTATGTATGTATATAGTCTAGTTCCTGAATAAAAAAAAAACTAAATCCAAACCATGCAAAGTCAATCGGGGGGGGAGTGAAAAAAAAAATAACCACAAATTCTAGCAAAAAGAGAAGAGCTACTGCCACCAAATATCCAAGGCTTTTTAATATATCAAATTAAACTTTCCAGTGCAAATATTTTCAAGGTCACTTCAATCTTCTTTCTTTCAACTCCAACTCCAAGTTCCACTATCAATAGTTCACAGATGAACACCTGTGTAAACAATCTGTCATGCTCACTGCTCTATCTCTTTCAGCAAGAAACTCAGAGTCCTTGAATATAGCACAGTTACATAAACAAATGAAAGAAAAAAGAAAACAATATATCCAGCCTCTAGATGGCAGTGCTACTTATTTTTCACTTTTGCTTCCCCCCTTAGGAACAGAAAAAGTTATAATAAAATTTCCCTTTTTTCTAAAAAAAAGAAAAAGGAAAAGGAAAAAATCTTAAAACAATAAGAAGAGCTTAATCCAAAAAAGAAAAC
The DNA here is from genome assembly GCA_009733165.1 of Naja naja. Lineage (NCBI taxonomy): Eukaryota > Metazoa > Chordata > Lepidosauria > Squamata > Elapidae > Naja > Naja naja. The sequence goes on along the minus strand of SOZL01000896.1, from coordinate 15,252 downwards.
CTTCAAAACAGGAAGCTAAACAGAAAAAAGACCAGTCCATTTTAAAATTAAAAAGCTTAATCAAATTCCAGGTTCAAAAAAAAGGGAAAAAACTCCATCGGTTTAAAAGATTTAATCTCACCGCTTAATCACTGTTCTCTTTACTTTTAAGTCCACTTTCAAACTTTCAGGGTGTTCTCTTCAAGAATAAGTAAATAGAAAAAGCCTCTCACCAAACCAACACACTTTCTTCCAATCTTGCCATTCTTTCGGAGCTGTCCCAGCTTCAGCAGCTTGATGGCCGCCTCTTTTCTGCCAGCAAAAAGAGCTTCTCCTGGATCAACCAGGGACTTTGCAATGTCCCTGGGATCAACAGGACGTGCTCTTTCCCTTCACCGTCTCTTCAGGACGGTTTAGGTCCAAAAGGACCATCCAGCAGAGAAGATATCTATGGTGATCCAAGAGCTTCCAGATCATGCGTAGTACTGCCACGATGCCAGCCCTGCCCTCCAGGCCTCTGCTGTCTCATTGTCCACTGGGAACTGCTGGTATGCTTGAGTCATGTCCAGCTTGGTAAAAATGGAGCTTTTACCCAGGGAATGGAGCAGGTGCTGTATGATAGGCACAGGATAAGCATTTGGTTGGAGTCCCCTGTTTATCATGGACTTGTAGTCAGAACAAATTCTTATGGAGCCATCTTGTTTTAGGGGTATTACAATGGGGGTTTCCCATTTAGCAAAGTCAGTTGGCTCCAAAACCCCTTGAGAAATCAATTTGTCAAGTTGGAATCCACTTCAGAATGCAATGCCAGTGGCACTCTGTGTGGTTTGAGGCGTATAGGAGCTATATTCGGGTCCAGGTTAAGGGAAATAGGAATGCCCTTGTAACAGCCCAGTTTGTCATTTAAAACTTCTGAATAGTCAGCAAGAAGTTGCTGTAAGTTGTTGGGGGTAACTGCGTTTACTCCAGTCACTTGTAGATCCAGTGAGTGGAACCAGTCCAAACCTAGTAAACTGGGCAGGCTCCCTGTTATGATAACTAATGGCAGGTGACCCTGAAAATTGTTGTACTGAATATGGAACTTGCCTGTTCCGAGGACTGGAATGGGTTGTCCCTGGTAGTCCCTCAGGGTCAGAGTGCAGGGGCTCAACTGTTTCCTTTTGAGGTCTGGTAGCAGATTCTTCAGTGTCTTCCAGGAGATGAGGGATAGAGATAATCCAGTGTCAACCTCCATCTGACAGGGGCTGCCTTCTAGGAGAAGATCAACATTAATTTTATTAACATTAAAAGAATAAGGCAGTGACTCAGCTCTTGGGAATGCTTTGTTGATGGCATAGCATTCCTCTTTGGATTTGAAATTTTTTGGCTGGTTCAGATGTTGAGGTGGCAGGTTTGTGTTTCTTGGTGCCTGACAGATTCTGGCTAGGTGGCCTTTCTTCTGGCACTTAAGGCAGACTGCATTTCTAAAATGGCATGTGGCTCTCAGATGGTTTCCCCCACAGCTGAGGCAATACAGCTGTTGTGTCAGTTGTCTTCTGTCGATGGGAAGACTCCTTCTCTGTGAGGGCTGAGGTGTTCTGAGGCGATTAATTTCTTCTTCCTCTTTGAAGTCTTCCTCTTCAAAGTAGTGTTCTTGTAATAGACAGCAGAGCTGGGCTTTCCCCTGGGAAGGCTGCTTGCTTTCTGTATTTTGGCTGCGGATATATTTGAGAGTTCGGTGGCTTGAGCCTCTTCGATGGCCTGTTTCAAGTTGAGGTCAGCTTTTGCCAGCAGTCATCGTTGTAGCCGAAGGTCTCTCACACCGCAAACGAGCTGGTCCAGCAGCATATCATCTAGTTGATCTCGCAACCCACATTGGAGGGCAGCTGATCGCAGAGCTGCCATGTATTCACCCACGGATTCGCCGTCTGCTTGGCTTCTTCACCTGAAGACATGGCGGTGGGTGATGCATGACAGCTTCGGGGCATAGTGGTTGCTGAGCACCTCTTGTAGCTCTTCCCAGGTGACAGCCTTGACCGTCTGAGGAACCAGCAAGGCGGTGGCAGTATCAAAAATGGTGGCCCTGCAGAAACTCAGGAAATACGCCTTTTTCCTGTTTGGAGGAATGTCTGATATGTTCGAGGCATCCATGACACATTCGAACCTGTTGATATATGATGTCCACATCTCGGTGGTCAGCTGAAAAGGTGGCAAGTTCGGTGGTGCCGTCATTTCACCGCTTGTGAGTGACAGCTCTAGTGATAGCTCTTTTTGTAGTGACTTCAGCCATGTGGTGCTCTCTCTCTCTGCCTCAGGATTGCCTCAGTTTGTCAGCGATCCCACCTTCGTCACCAGTTTTGAGTTTGGCATGCTGAGAAGAAGAGGCAGAGGCAGCAATAAAGCTTAACTTGCTTTATTGTTAATTTGTATCTCAGCCACGGCTAGCCACGAGCTCGCAGCAGCAGAGAGAGAGAGACAGCTGATTCTGTTTGACAGCTCCTTTTATATGGAGCTGTCAAACGGCTCAGCCAATCAGCGGCTTCTCCGGCTCCCGCTTAAACAGTGGACCAGAGTGAGGACTTGCTGGTCACAACAAACATTAATTATTAAAAGTAAGACTGAGTCCATCTTAAGGAGAAAGGCCATAGCCATGTTTAATGGGGCAATAAGAGTGGGCTCTGCTCTCAAGTTGGTAGAAATGAATATACCCAGACTTCCCTCCAGTCTTTCAGGGCCTTGCTTCTAGCTTATATGAGTGATAACCCATTTAGCAGGAGGTCATCTGCTGTCCAAGTCTCTTTCAGCAAAATGATATCCTTATCCATCAGAGGATCAGAGTAATTTAGGCCTCTAAAATGGTACCACCCAGCTACATTCCATGACTTAATGCTTAAAGTATTTTTCTTGAACTGGTCTTCGTATTGTCAGTATGAGTTCTCGGTAGGGGTGCTTGTTGGAAGATAATTATGCTGAGTACTGTTGACACCAAAAGCTAGATACTGTTTGTTTATTGATGCATTTAACCAAGAATTTGGCATATTTTGTGAGTCTATGGGGTCATCATCATCATCCACAGCATTTGTGTTGGTCACTGAGGTATGTCTCTGTCTCTGTTTCTGATCACCAGCTGAGGGCTGGATCAGAGCGTCTTCACCTTTAGTGATTATCTCAGCAAAATCCACATCCAAAAGCAAGTAGATTTATGTCCATTTTTGGAAGGATGTAGCTGGGGATTCGTCTTGTGAGAAGATGTTGATAGCACTTCTGACTCAAATGAGGGTGGAAGATGGATTATATCCTTAAGTATTTGCCCATTTAGGGGGCATTATATGATGGAACAATTTGTCTTTCAACTATTTCTCAGTGTCTGAGTCAGTCAGTGCAGTTACCCTACTGTCAACCTGTATGACACTACCTTTTTTTTACTATTGAAGTAATGGCAGATTGTTGGGTAAATATAGTGTCACAAGGCTGAGTGATTGGTGAAGCCAAATTAAATAGAGGCTTTGCTGTAGATTGGGTTGTTGTCAGAACCCCTTTTAGATCATCCAATCTTTCAATTAAAATCGAAATATTTTTTCTCCATTGATTATCATTAATCAGTAATCCTATTACTTTTATTGTTTTATTTTTGTGTTTTAAATCATTTGAAAGATGCTTAGAATCATTGGGAGTTGGGTGATATATGAATTTAATAAGTAATAATTTACTAGAATGAATAAAATGAACAAAGTGTGTTGCTTTTCCACATACTTCTGTCTTCTTTGTTTTATTTGTTTAGAGGCGGAAAGTGAACAATTAATGAACAAGTTTAGTGAAAGGTTTTAAAAGTTACCATGTGGACCTTTATAAATGCCTAATACAGCCAATACCAGATGACACTCTGGACAGCTGCCAATAAATCCCAATAATATACAATAGAAAACTGGTTAAATAATATGGGACCATAGAACATTCAATTGTCAAATTCTGATCTTTTTGTTGATTCCTGCACTTAAAAATGGTTGGAATGGCAGAGTGCAGTAAATGTTATTGCTGTTTACCATTCAATCATTTGCATTTATTTTGATATTTATTTGAAACTTGAAACTGAACAACCATAACTAAAGGATACAAAATATACTATTGGCTTTAACTAACACAATAAAAGCCATGGAGTTACATAATTCAAGGAATAGCTGAAGTTGTCCTTTATGATATAATACTGGAGCCCATTATTCTGTTTTACAAAAGTAATTGATATATTCTAGAAAGTAAGATACATACCTCATACACAGTAAATAGGACTTCTGCAAACAATTCTTTTCAAAACAATAAAAGTCTCCTGAGATGGAAGAAAAACTCAGATGTATATGCAATATCCTTTTTAAAGTACAGGGATAACATAACAATTCTTACAATGTAATCCCATTCGGAAATAAACCTAACAACTTCATATAGCAAAAATTAGCAAACTGAGAAACTAAAAGTAACATTTATATCTTATTTTCAATAGTTATTAGGTGAGGGATTTTGCAATATAAAAGAGACTAACAAACAATAAAGCTAATATACTCATATCTGCCACGGGTCTGCCGTGAGAGGGCAGCCTGGTTTTTTGAATCTGGACTCTCTAATGGATAATATAATATCTCAGACTGCACCAAGTTGTATACCAGACTTTGTTGCCGCTATTGGTGTTGTCATCTCTTTTAACCCTTATGTCCGTTTTAGATATGCTCTCCTACCATACAATTTTACATGGTAGCAGAATTGCAGGCCCTGAGAGGACTCCCTCCCTCTCGGGCTTGCCCTATTGTACTATCTTCGGCCTACCTCGAGGATGGGTTATGGAACCCGGAGAGATGGCATGGCAGAGGGATGGGGCGGGGTTGGGGCTCTAATAAAATGTGAAAGAGGGTCACTAGGGCCCCTTTATTTAAATTTTTAACTAAATTTTTAAGAAGGTTAGGGAGGAGGGTGGGAAATGGTGCTGAGGGGGTGAGCTGCAGCCCGGCTCACAGTGGGGGGACGGGGGTTGGGGGCCGATGGGGGCTGGAGTGCGGGTCGGGGGCTGCAATCCCCAGGGTTGTTGGGATCAGCGGGAGACGAGGAGGCATAGGGCCAGATTATGTGTTGGGAGCGCGCCCTCGCCATCTTCGAGTGGTGGCGCGCTCCGACCCTATGACCTCCTCCCCTGGGGGCATGGGAACTGGGCCCCCTGGGCTCAGACTGGTGTATTTTAATGCCAGGTCCATGGCTAATAAGTCTTCCCTCCTCCGTGAGGTGATCGAGGAGGAGGCTGCGGACCTGGCTTGCATCACCGAGACTTGGCTGGGGCCAGAGGGAGGGGTCCCTCTGGTCGATCTATGCCCCCCAGGTTTTCGGACTTTGCACCGGTCACAGGCCCAGGGGAGGGGTGGTGGAGTGGCCGTGGTTATTCGGGAGACCTTGATTCCAAGGGAGGTCGCCGTTCCTGAGATAGGTGGAGATGAGACCCTTCTCCTGAGGTGGGGGCCTGGTGGTCAGGTGGGTTTGCTGCTGACATACCTTTCCCCCAGCTGTGTAGCAGCAGCCCTGCCTGGGCTTCTCGACGTCCTCTTGGGGGTGGCGGTGGATCTCCCAGGGCTTATGGTCCTGGGTGATTTTAATCTGCCCTCCCGGGGGTGTCGGGTTTGGCCCAGGAATTCATGGCCTCCATGGGGCCATGGGCCTGACCAGTTGGTTCAGGGCCCGACTCATGAGGGGGGAAACATCCTCGACCTAGTTTTTGTCTCAGAACGGTGGTGTAGTGATATAGGGCAGGCTAGTTGTACGACACTGCCCGTCCCATGGTCTGATCACTATCTCCTTCGGCTGGTCTTCCAACAGGCCGCTCCCCACTGCTGGGATGAGGAGCCACTTAGATGGTTCCGCCCCAGATGCCTGATGGACCCCGAGAGGTTCCAGGTGGAACTGGGGTTTTTTCCCACTTCCCTTGCCCACAACTCTGCCAAGGACCTAGCGGCCACTTGGCAACAGGCTGCTGGAGCTGCCCTTGACAGAGTTGTCCCCATGCGTCCCCTCAGGCGCCGTGGATCCTGGGTGGCTCCTTGGTATACTGAGGAGCTCCGGGAGATGAAGCACCGTCGGAGGGGTTTAGAGAGCAGGTGGAGGGCCACCCGCTCCCAATCTGATTGAATCCAGCTAAGAGCCCATATTAGGACTTACCTGGTAGCTATGAGGGAGGCGAGAAGGTCTTATCTCTCCACCCTTATAGCATCCGCAGATAACCACCCGGTCGCCCTGTTTAGGGCCACCCACTCCCTCCTATATCCGGGGGAGGCGGTGGACCCTCTCCGGGGAAAAGCTGAGGAATTTGGTCAATATCTATCGGATAAAATCGCGCAGATTCAGGGCGGGTTGTGTTCCACCTTGCAGTGGTCTGAGGATCGTGGTGCAAGCAGTCTGGCCGATGTGATCTGGACTGAGTTCGATCCTGTTTCCGAGGATGAAGTGGACAGGATTATGCAGCGTCTGAGCTCCACCACATGTTTGTTGGACCCGTGCCCTTCTTGGTTGGCTTATGCTGCCAGGGAGGTCACCTGCAGTTGGCTCCGGGCAGTGGTCAATGCTTCGTTAAGGGAGGGTGTCTTTCCCTCCACCTTGAAAGAGGCGGTGGTGAGGCCCCTCCTGAAGAAGCCTGCCCTAGACCTGCCCATGTTAGACAACTTTCATCCAGTCTCCAATCTTCGTTTTCTGGCGAAGGTTGTGGAGAGTGTGGTGGCTCAGCAGTTTCCACTTTTCCTGGATGAAGTGGACTACCTAGATCCGTACCAATTGGGCTTCCGGCCTGGTTTCAGCACGGAGACGGCATTGGTTGCACTGATGGATGATCTCTGGAGGGCCCGGGACAGGGGTTTTTCCTCTGTCCTGGTCCTATTAGACCTCTCAGTGGTTTTCGATACCATCGACCATGGTATCCTTTTGCGACGCCTCGAGGGGTTGGGAGTGGGGGCGCACTGTTTTTCGGTGGCTCTCCTCTTACCTCTCGGGGCGGTCGCAATTGGTGCTGACAGGGGGCAGAGGTTGGCCCCAAGGGCACTCACTTGTGGGGTCCCTCAGGGGTCGGTCCTCTCCCCCTTTTATTTAATATCTACATGAAACCGCTGGGTGAGATCATTCGTGGTTTTGGGGTGAGATACCATCAGTATGCTGACGATACTCAGCTATACATCTCCACCCCAGGTCAGATCAGTGATGCCCTCTCCGTGATGACTCGCTATCTGGATGCGGTACGGACCTGGATGGACGGAAACATGCTTCGGCTCAACCCGGCCAAGACTGAGTGTCTGTACATACCGGCATCTCGGTCCAGTCAGGAATGTCCATCGTTGACCATAGGGGGAGTGGTGTTGCCCCCTGTGGATAGGGCGCGGAACCTGGGGGTCCTCCTGGATGTGTGGCTCCAATTAGAGGAGCAGGTGGGGGCCGTCGCCAGGGGGGCCTTTGCCCAGGTCCGGTTGGTTCTCCAGCTTCACCCGTTTCTGGACCGAGATGCCCTGCGTACAGTCACCCATGCCCTTGTCACCTCGCGACTCGACTACTGCAATGCTCTCTATTTAGGACTGCCCTTGCATACCATCCGGAGATTGCAGCTGGTGCAGAATGCGGCCGCGCGGGTGGTGATGGGAGTTACCCAATTCTCCCATATTACCCCCCTCCTGCATGGCCTGCATTGGTTGCCGGTTGCACTCCGGGTGAGATTCAAGGTTTTGGCTTTAACATTCAAAGTCCTACACGACATGGGTCCACAATATTTAAGGGAGCGTCTCCTGCCGATATCGAGTGCCATCCGCCCTGTGCGGGCACACAGGCAAGGACTCCTCGGGGTCCTGTCGGCAAGTCAGTGTTGGCTGGCGGTCCCCCGGCGATGAGCCTATTCTGCAGCGGTCCCCGACTTATGGAACCAACTGCCTCTGGACCTCCATCTGGCCCCTGACCTTCGCACCTTCCGCCGCGATTTAAAGACCTGGTTGTTTGACCAAATCGGGCTGTGACTACCTCACCAGGGGTGTGGGATAATTTTAAGTATTTTAATTTGGTTTTATTGGGCTTTATAATTATTTAATCTTTTTAAAATATTTATTGTATTGTACATTTTAATTGTGAGCCGCCCCGAGTCTTCGGAGATGGGGCGGCATATAAGTCCAATAAAATAAATAAAATAAATAAATATAGACATACACATACACAATTTTCATAAACCATATTTTCACAGTAAGATTTTCTGTCTACCATTGATGTGTAAGATTTCAATTTCACCATGAGGGCCAAATCTTAAATATTCAGAGTATTTTGGGAAAATAAGGAAACAATACTTGAGGTAATACATATATTATCTCTTGCTCTTGTTTTTGTTGTTATTTTTCCTTTGAACAAAATAGCTATCCTTTCAGAGTACAGCAGAATGCTATTTCAAATCATCCACATGTGGCAGTTCAATTGTTAATTACTCTAAATAGCCAACAAAAATAGAATAATTGGCTTTTTTCAATAAATAATAGACAAGGGTAATTTAGGACACATGTTTTATACCTGGACAGTTGTATCTGTCTAGCAATGTGTGATGTCAGTTGGCCTTCTAAAATTAGGTACAGCCTACTTGCCTCTAGGTAGATTGATGCAATAAAAAGGAAGAATATCATTTTGTGCCTTTGTCAGAAGGATCTGAAACTATTTTTGAATTTTAGATATAAGCCAGGGGTGGGATCTGACCTGTGTAACTACCGGTTCGGTGATTTTACATTTTGCGTGCGCGAAGTGGGCGGGTGGGCCAAATCAGCAGCAGACATAGAACTATGTTCTATGTATGCTCTCTGTTTGCTGCTTTTCAGAGCAACTGGTTCTACAGAAGTGGCAGAACTGGTAGAATCCCACCCCTGATATAAGCCAATGTATTTTTGCATCTCAGATGCACAATGTCATAATTTACTTATTGCTGCCTTACATATGTTGTCCAGGTTACATCTCACATCTCCTAATTTACTTCAGAGATGAATATATAAAAATATCCCTTAAGTGCTGCAATAATTTAAGTTGGAATCCTAAATTCCTGAGAAAGGTCTATTTATTCTGAATTGTTAATGTTCTGATTGGCTTTTAGTAGAAAAATCAAGGATACAAAATACTATCTGCTATTGATCGTATTTACATTTGTTTAAAATCATGAAGAACTGTTCCACTCAATGTAGTCTCTTGCAATCTGGTGTCCTTCAGATCCATTGGAACTGCAACCTTCACAATTCTGTAGAACAATGTTTTTTAAACTTAGCAACTTTAAGATGTATGCCCACCAAACTGGAAATGGAATTCTGGACATTGAAGTTTACGTATCTTAATATTGCCAAAGGTTACCTAGCACTCTATCATTCATCACCATTCCGAGATTGTGCTTATTAAATCTGACATCAGGATGGCTGAATAGTGATAATTTCAATTTAGGAATTTTTGGTTTTATTTAGGGATTGTTTGGAAAGTGAGAATGGAGCAATTTTATCTCAAAGATATTTTTTCCTCCCATTTTAACATTTAAAGTCATTTGCAAAGACTTGTTATGTTCCTTTAGTTGATATAGAAACATCTCTGAAAGGTCTTTTATAGAAAATCCAAAAGGTTGAGTATCTTGAGATGTGAACTCAATCGTTCATAATTGACAATCCTTAAGGTAGGAGATTGAAGGTGATATTGAATGAGACTGGTCACTTGATATAATTTATATATTGATAGAACTTATGGAATTTCCTACATTCCTAAGAATACAGGTTACTAGCACAGATGTCTTTATGTGATGAAAAAAATCCATGTAATGGATTATGCTAATCTATATTGCAGAACACCATCAGCTGAAAACACTTTTTTCTAGCAACTTCTTTGAGACTACCTTTGATTGGCATTTGTGATTGTATCAGCATTATATTTTTTGTTATGAAAATATGGAACAAGGGCAGAAAGCTCATAAATTATTTTGTTAAATTTTATTAATTAAATTATTAAAACATCAGACACAGTGTGATCATCCTGACATACTTTTTTGCCATACATACTATAATACATAATACATACCTTATATACAATTAAACATTTTTACATTTGTACAGTTAGTTTATATCCATTCATATTCCATTATACTTGATAACATAGCCTCAATTACTCACACTACAAATCCTATTCATTTCAGTACATGTGAATATCTTCTTTATCACTTCACCTTCGTCGGGAATTTCTCTATCTTTCCATTTTTGAGCAAAAGTCATTCTTTCTGCCATCTTAATATGTGCTATTAAATAGGTCTCCTCTTTACTATATCTCTCTGTCATAATTCCAAGTAAAAATAATTCTAGTTTGTAATCTATTTTCTTTCCTGTTATCTCCTCTAACCATATCTGAATCATATGCCAAAATTCCTGTTTTTTTTTTTACAAGACTACCATGTATGGTAATATGTTCCACATTCTTGGGTACATTTCCAACACTTTGAAAATAGATTTTTATACATTTTGGCCAGTCTTGGTGAAGTTGTTATGTATGTAGGTTTGAATGTTATTGGTTTATTTGAACTGTTCTTGTAAAATGTCAAATGGTATTGGTTTAAATAGTGCGGGAAGAAACCCTGCACTCCCATTGGCTGGCAGCTACGGCTGCAGGCTATAAGAAGCAGCCGTAGCCAAGCCAGGACGGGTCCATTCGAGCTGTAGTCACTAATAAAGTCTTTGCTGGAACTCCTCGCGTCTGACTCTTCATGCAAACTTAACACTGGCGACGAAGGTGGGATTTCCCTGAAGAGAAGACGACGCGAACGAACAAGCAACTGAGCGAGATGGCTGCGCTGAACACCCCCAGCACCGTTCGATCCGGACGGAAGACTGGGAATCGTATGCGGATCGTTTCCACATGTTCTGGAAGGGAACGATCTCGCCGGCATCCCGAGAGACGGAAGAGGCGGTCTTTCTCACGCACTGGTCCGGCAGTCTTCAAAATGGCGAAGGCGTTGGCGGGAGCAGCAGAGCTGAAGGTAATGGAATGGCCCGATTTAGAAAACTTTTAAGAGCCCATTACGCCCCACAAGTATCGTGCCTCATTAAGAGACACGAATTTTACCATCGGGATCAAGGGGATAGCGAGAATGTTAATGACTTCGTGGCAAGTTTAAGGGACATTGGGGGTGCTTGTGACTTTACCAACTTAGAAGAGGCCATGCGTGATCGGTTTGTTTTAGGCCTAAAAGATAAGGTCTTACAAAGCAAACTTTTAATGAAACCTAAGATCACGTTTAAAGAGGCCATTGAAGAAGCTGTTTCAGCGGAAGCCACCAAGTCCTCAGCTGCGGCCATGAAAAAGATTAACAAGGCCTCAAGCCAGGCCTCAAGCCATTCTGATGGGGAAAATCCACAACAGCTCATTGCAAACAAATAGACTCTGATTCTGATGGCAGTGAGGCAGAGGAGGGAATTTTTAAACTCAGAATGGAGAAGAAAAGAAAAGACTCTGGGAAAAACAGGCAAGGGTTCTATTGCAGAGGCTGTGGGGGGCCACCCCGCACTGAATGCAAGTTCTTTGACTCCATTTGCCTACGTTGTGAGAAACGGGGTCACATAGCCAGAGTCTGCAAATCATCCAGAACTCCACCAGTTAGGAAGAAATTTCCTGATAAAGACTTTAAGCCCAACAATTTCCTTGAAAAAATGGGCGAAATTTAGAAGCAAATGGCAAGAATGAAACTCACCAAACAATCACTATTGGTCATTCTTCACCCTTAAAAAACAGAAAAGTACATGTGAAGCTGTTTATTGAAGGAAGGCCTTGCCAAATGGAAGTGGACTCAGGCTCTTATTTATCTATGGTGTCATGGGACACTATCCACAGACTCTTTCCCAAAATTCAGAAAAAGCATTTCCAGAAGCAAGCACTGACTCTCAAAGACTACCAAGGGAACAAGATTCCAGTAGTTGGAGCGAGAGATTTCAACGTGCAGTTTAAAGGCCACACCAAACATTTGCCCCTGACCATCGTGGACAAGGATCGCCCAAGTTTGCTGGGACTTGAGTGGTTCAAGCCACTTGGCATTGAGGTGACTGGCATCCATCACGTGAGCAGTTCTGACTGGGAAGAGTCCTTGAAGTCTGAGTTTCCAGAGGTCTTCAGCGAAGGACTGGGCAAGTATATGGGGACCCCTATTGCTTTCAGCCCTAGACCCCAAGGTGCCCCAATTCATTTAAAGCCCAGGAGGGTCCCATTTGCTTTAAAGGAAAAAATTGATGCACAATTAGATAAGCTCATTGCTCAAGGGGTTTTAGAGCCTACTGACCACTCCAGATGGGAAACACCCATAGTCACACCAGTCAAGGCTGATGGGTCAGTGAGAATCTGTGGTGACTACAAGGGGACATTAACCATGCGCTGCAGCAGAGCGCATATCCTGTACCAGTTGTGCATCATCTGCTCCATTCCCTTGGCAGGGGTACACTATTTGCTAAACTGGACTTAGCTCAGGCATATCAACAATTAACAGTTGATGATGCCACTGCAGAGGCACAAACAATTGTGACTCATAGAGGTGCCTTCAAATGTAAAAGACTACAATTTGGAGTAAGCGTGGCACCTGGCATTTTTCAAAGCCTTATGGAAAGAATGTTGCAAGGACTGCCAGGGGTAGTGCCTTATTTTGATGATGTATTAATCTCTGCTGAAAATGACACTCAGCTTCAAGAAAGACTCAGAGAAGTCCTTACCAGATTCAGAAAAACGGGTTTAAAAGTCAAGGAAGACAAATGTACACTCAAAACAGACAGAGTTGAGTTCTTGGGGTATATGATTGACAAGCATGGTATCCATCCTACTGATGCCAAGGTTAAAGCAATCAAGGAAGCCCCTAACCTCGATGCAAGGCAGATTTGCAAACCTTCCTTGGACTTATTAACTTTTACCACATGTTTCTACCTCACAAAGCATCTATTGCTGAGCCCTTACATCGCCTGCTTGATAAGAAAGCTGTTTGGATCTGGGGGCGGAAGGAACAGTCAGCATTTAACAGTATTAAGAGACTAATCACGTCTGATGCTGTGTTGATACAATTCTCTGAGAATTTGCCTGTTGTTCTGACTTGTGATGCATCCCCTTTTGGAGTGGGGGGTTTGAGTCACAGGCTTCCCAATGGAAGGAAGCCCCAATTGCATTTTACTCTTGCACTTTGTCCAAAGCAGAGAGGAATTATAGCCAATTGGACAAGGAGGCTTTAGCAGTTGTTGCAGCTGATAAGAAATTTCATGAATATCTGTATGGCAGGTCATTCACCATTGTTACAGATCACAAACCTTTATTAGGCATTGTGGAAGGAGACAAACCTACACCTAATATCCTGTCACCAAGAATGCTGAGGTGGACTGAATTTCTTGCAGCCTATTCATACAAACTGATTCACAGGCCTGGCAAGGACATTGGAAATGCTGATGCACTGAGTCGTTGCCCACTACCTTGCCACAAGGAGGACTTTGAACTTGAAACTCACACCTTTTCCTGGAGACCGTGGCTAAGCTTCCAGTCCATGCTGCTGAGATTGCCAGAGAAACTACCAAAGATGCTGTATTAGCACCTGTTATGGGCTGGATTAAGAAAGGTTGGCCTCTTCAAGATCTACCTCACCTTGCCCAACCTTTTAAGTCCAGGCAAACTGAATTATCTGTATTAAGAGGATGTATTTTGTGGGGTAACAGGGTGGTTATTCCTGCAAAACTGCAAAGGGAGGTTTTGGAAATGTTACATGAGGGTCATCCTGGTATTGTAAGGATGAAAGGTTTGGCCAGGAGTTATGTATGGTGGCCAGGTATTGACAAAATGGTTGAAAACTGGGTAGCATCTTGTCCCAATTGCCAGGTAGTCAGGCCTGCCCCACCTCACGCCCCCACACAGAAATGGGAATGTCCTAGGGGCCCATGGTCTAGAATCCACATTGATTTTGCAGGCTCACAAGAGGGCACACTTTTCTAGTGCTAGTAGATGCATACTCTAAATGGCTAGAGGTAATTCCCATGACATCCACTACAACTGAGGCTGTCATCAAGCAGCTCAGAAAATTATTTGTCACCCATGGGCTACCAGATGTCCTTGTTTCTGACAATGGCCCCAATTCACATCTAACATTTTTGAATCCTTTCTAGCTCAACAGGGCATCAGACATGCCCTCACTGCCCCTGGGCACCCTTCGGCCAATGGCCAGGCTGAACGCATGGTACGCTTCACCAAAGAGAAGCTTCAGCAGCTGGGTCCTGGGGACATCACTGAGAAGCTTGAAAAACTTCTTAGTGTTCAACACATCACTCCTAGCCCATCAAATAACTTGTCCCCAGCAGAGTTGTTGATGGGCAGGAAACTTAGGTCTTCCCTTGACCCTCCTTTCATCCCACTTACGCACCCAACGCACCACTGGATTCCACTTCCAAAGTTCGTTCTTTTAGTGTGGGAGATTCTGTCTATGCTAGGAACCTTATAGGTGAACCTTTGTGATTCCTGCTGAAATAACTCACATCACGGGCCCTCATTCTTACAGGGGTACAAACAGAGGATAGCCTCCTCTGGAGCAGGCACATTGACCAACTTAGATCCAGTTCCCTCAGGAACATCGCCCCTGTCTCTCTCTAGTTCCCTCACCTGATTCTCTTCTAGGGGAAGGGGGGAACAGGAGGAAAATCAGCAAACAGGAATCAACCCCATGTGTAAAGAGCCATTGCGACAGGAACCATCCCGACCCTGTCACAATGCCAAGATCCACCACGAAGTGGAAGATTGCACATCACTCACCTGACTTGGGTGCGACATTGGAATGGAGATGGGTTGGGAGGAGAGACCAGATTCTAACATCTAACAGGGTCTTCTTCCTCAGGAAGTCCAACAGGGAAATGTCAGTAGACACATTTCCCCTCTCACTGGGTGAGAACGTTAAAACTTCTGAACCACGAAGGTCTCACATACACGTAAGAGCCCCACCTATTTAAAGGAATACATTAGATAGGTTGGGTTTTGGTATGGACTGAACCTAGTGGGGGAGGGTGTTATGTATGTAGGTTTGAATGTTATTGGTTTTATTTGAACTGTTCTTGTAAAATGTCAAGAAACATTGGTTTAAATAGTGCGGGAAAAACCCTGCACTCCCATTGGCTGGCAGCTAACGGCTGCCGGCTATAATAAGCATCCATAGCCAAGCCAGGAATGGGTTCCATTCGAGCTGTAGTCACTAATAAACTCTTTGCTGGAACTCCTCGCGTCTGACTCTTCATGCAA
>SOZL01000895.1:0-25354 GCA_009733165.1 Naja naja | reverse complement strand
AATTATTTATAGTAGTATTCCCAAACATGATCTATTTTAATGAATATGCAAATAAAAATGAAACACTCTGGGAAATTAATAGAATAATCTGTAATAATAACTAATCTGCTTGTCATCACAGCCACAAAAGAGATGAACAGAAAACGTCAGAGACACTTCCCAGGTGGCCCATGGTCACTTTCATTACTGAGATCCTTGAAACACAAGGACTGGGCCTTCTGGATAGGGAATCAGAAGTGCTTAGAAGACAAGAATTGGGTGGTGGGTCTGAAAAACTCTAATGCTTTACTTTGAAAACCATTTCCTGAACTAAAAATAAATCTATTATCAAACAAAGATGTAATCATCATGTATGGTGGTCCTCAAAATTCGCGCATCCTGCATTATCAATGTTGAAAAAATACGAAGAGATAGCTTGGCAAATACTTTACATTTTATAGTTTATGGAAAGGCATACTCAGGAATGAAATAGTTACACTATACTATGAGCAGATTACAACACACAATGATTCAAAGTCAAGTTGAAGGTTAAATGCTTTTAAAAATGTAATTAAAACACTAGAAACAGGATTGGACCACTTACTAAATATACATCCAGGACAGAAGCATTATCAGTCTCAGTTTCCACCGTGCTCTGTTCTGAAGTCAAGCAGATGGCACTGTCTTCTAAAGTGAATGTTGAACTTGAAGGCAACCCTTTACTGGATTGGAAAAGAATATACAATAAGCACTCATAAAATGAAGAACCGTTTTGGCCAATGCTGGCCTATTAAAGAGCTTTCTTCACATTTGTCAAGGACTGGTTAATGCTGGGTTGCCACGTAACTCTACCAAAATATTATTTAATCAAAGACCAAGCCCTTTGGCACCCAAGAACTTGCCAGGCCTCAATGCTACAATACTCTGGCTGTTCTCAAGCATTTTCTCTAGAAACACGATCTCCTGAATTGTGACTCGACTATATATTCCTAGCATGCATTATATTAAAAAATACTTAACAGGAACAATATAAATGTTCCTTTGGATAATAAAAAAATATCCATGTAATTATATATTCTCATTATATTCCAATGCCACAAAAACAACTTCCCAACATTACATTAGGGATAAACCGTTCATGTATAAATTGTTGTTGGCAGTGTCATAAATAAACTTAATGTATTTATACGCTATGATTTCCAGAAGTCAGCAGCCTAAAGGCATTTCTGCATTCTTTGTCTGTTTATACACACAACATCCACACACAACCTAGGAGCTGTTAATTTATTATGGTTATTTAGAAACAGGAAAAGCAAAACCTGATACACCCATAGAATGAGCAAGGCTCCAGAGTGAGTGATACGTTGTGGCTTTTCCTGCTTTTATTCATCTCATGCTATAAATATATTATTACAGCTGTGACTAAATAATCTGTAACATTAAAGCATTTATTCATGTGTTTTTGCACAGATGATAGAACGATTCATAATTCAAAGAAAGAAAAATAAACAGTAACATTTCCATAAAAACTTGTATAGTAGTTACCCTTCTATCAAAATAGGAAGGGAAGTACTCCCATAACATAATATATACACATTTATGAATGAGCATGAAGGCCGTTCAGACAGTTCTATATCCACAAGATGGCTTCACAGATAAATTATTGTGGCTTGAGCAAGATTCTTATTCATTTACACATCACTAGAGCAGGCCAAAGCTTCATCATGCCTTAAGAAAGTTAAGACTCAAGTCCAATGACCCAGGGCATGCCTAAAGTTTTTCCCAGGTCTAAAAGCAAACAACTGTGGCACAAGTGGGCTTTAGAAACCATTATTTCCCGACAGGCTTTGCTAGAAATATGGCTTGCCTTCTTCCACCCGTATCTGATTTGCCCTTGTTTGCTGCAGCTTCTGCTTCTTCTTCTGCTCTCTGCTGGATGTCTTGTCTATAAATGTTTTAAGTTTATTGTCAATTATTGGTTTTAGATATTTCAGATTTATTCATTAGCTTCTAATACCATAGTCATGTCTTAAAAGGGTTGGGAGAATGTAATCAGTCCCACCTTAATTATGGCAACATTGTAAGCAGTTATATGCATTTCTTTTTATCGCACTTTTTCCCAAAAGAAGCCACAGCTCTCTTTTCTCCACATTGTTCCCAAACAACAATTATTTGAGATAGGTTAGCCTAAGACTGTGTTGGCGAACCTATGCCACGCATGCAGGAGATGGCACGCCGAGCCACTTCTGCCGGCATGTGAGAGCGCCGGAGAGCCCACTACGCATGCGCGTGTGCCGTAATTGTTGGGTATCTGGTGCGCATGCGCAGGGGGTGGTGGTGGCAGGGGTGCACGGGAGATGCACAGAGGGATCGCACGTGCATGCACAGGTGGATGGCGCATGAGGGTGATCGCACATGCATGCACAGCTGCATGGCACGTGGTCACGCACGCATGTGCAGAGACATGCGATGCACAGTGGGGGGAATTGCAGGCGCATATGCAGAGATGCACGGCGCGGGAATCATGCACACATGCGCAGATGTATGGCACACAGAAGGATTGCATGCGCAGGTGCACGGTAGGGGGATCGCACACACATGTGCAGCGCGCTGTGGGGGATCACGTGCACATGCGCATGGGGGTGTGTGTGGGGCCCCAGCACACATTGCCTTCTGGGTGCTGGCACATGAGCACGAGCGCACAAGCACGCGTGCAATTATCAGCACAGGAGCCAAAAAAGGTTTGCTACTACTGGCCTAAGAGCTAGAGACTCCTCCAAAGTTACTTAGGATCACTCAATAAAAACCTCAACCTGGGAGTTCACAGTTCTAATTCATTCTTAAAAACTACATGGTACTGGACTTTTGTTTTAATATTTTATCTAACAATTATTATAATTTGCCTCAATCCCCAAAGACTATGAATGAATACTAAAACAAGAAAAAAAGAAAAAAAATCATATTGGCAATAAAACCCAAACCAAAGCTTAGATATCTTCAATCAAAAGAGGTGTAGTCAAAATCCACTGGGGGCTGCACATATTTCTTTTCTTATCTTATCTACATCCCCTTATCACAAGAAGGGGAGAAACTCTCAATAGACATTCTCTAGATCAGGGCTGTCAAACTCGCAGCCCATGGGCCAGATGCGTCATGCACTAACCACGTCCACATCTGGTTTAGCAAAGGGGGAAAAGTCCGGATACATCACATGATGACGCCATGACCATGTGAGTTTGACACGTGCTCAAGATAATTAAACTGGATGGGCAGATTTGATGATCAATCTAAATAGGAATTTCTATTTCAAGAATCCTAAAGTCATTTTTAAATTTCCTCCTAAAAAGCTCCATTAAGCAGCTCAATATGTTATGAATAAATTAAATAGCCATCTCACAGTAAAGGGAGATACGAAGCTATTTTTAAAATGGTCCTATGGGTTGCATGTATCTTTCTCAATCTCGGGTGCTCTACCATAGGCTTGGGAGTTTGAGGGTTCAACATCTTAGCTGTCCCTAGCACTTTCCTCTTCTGGGCAAAGAGCTCTGATGTTCTCCTTGGGATCTGTTGAAGCCATTCTCCTAGCTTAGGAGTCACAGCCCTGAGTATTCCTACAACCACGGGGAATACTTTGGCCTTTACTTTCCACATCTCCTCTAGTTTGTCCTTCAGATCCTGTTATTTGTCCAGTTTCTCATACTGGTTCTTTCTGATATTGCTGTGATTTGGCACAGTTACATCTATCACCTTCACTGTCTTTTAGTCCTTGTCTAGTACCACAATGTCTGCTTGTGTTGCCAGTACCTGCCTGTCCACCTGGATTTGGAAGACTCATAGGATCTTAGCACTGCTATTCTCCATGATCTTCTGTCTATTCCAAGCATAGATTGATCAAAATTAATTCTTACAGTCAAGCGTATTTAGTTCATCACGTACACATAGTCAAAGATATAAATGACAGATATTCTTAATTTGAATTGCAATTATTATTGGATCCTGATCTTAAACAGTAGGCTTAGTAAGTCTGGAAATACATCTCCAAGACAAATTAGTTATACTCCTTTGTAGAAGGGGGGAAGCACAGTAGCTCAGCAGTTAAAACACTGAGCTTGTTGGCTGGAAAGCCAGCATCCCAGACTTGAAACCTGAGCACCACATAATGGGGTGAGCTCGCATTACTTGCCCCAATCTCTGCCGACCTAGAGGTTCAAAAGCATTCAAATGTGAGTACATAAATACCGGTAGGTACCACTTTGGCGGGAAGGTAATAGCATTCTGTGAGATCATGCTGGCCACATGACCATGGAAATGTCTTCAGCCAGTGCTGGCTCAATGGCCTTGAAATGGAGATGAACATTGCCCCCTAGGTTGGCAACAATTAGTAAAGTAAAATCTGCAGGGACTCCTTTACCTTTTTTTAATCTTTGTAGGAGGATTAGATAAGATCATGATGAAAAGCATGTGAAGCGAGAAAGTAACACTAGTTTGAACTTAGGAGCCAGTATGATGTTTCTTTTGAGAACAAGAGAGATCAAAATAGATGAATGGTTTTATAAGGAGTGCCAAATTAGATTAAAAAACAATGGATAATATCTAGGCTTCATTATTTACCTGTGGAAGACATGTTCACAGAGCTCAAGTTCAGAATTTAAATTTGCGTGGTAAATTGGTGTGAATTCCATTACATCGTAAATATATATTCCATCACATCATGTAAATAAATCTGGCACATCATGGCAAGACATAAATTACTAGTATTTCTTACAGCATTTAATACTATCAAATCCATCCAATTCAGTTCAGTTTAACTCACAAAATAGTCATTTATATTTCCAGCTCATGGCTGAGACAAGGTACTAACCAGGGTGGGATTCTACCGTTCGACCGGTTCTATAGAATGATTCTGCGCAGTTCAGAGAACCAGCAAATCGTGCTCCTGGCTGGCCCCGCCTCTCTCCGCCCATGCCTCCCTCCCTGCCCAGTCAGACCTTACGGCACATGCCCAACATCGCTGACTGCGTTCTCCCCGCCCAGTCACTCCTTAAGGTATTTCTTTTCCCTCCCTCCCGACGATCAGCTCTTCCAATGATCAGCTGTGCTGGGATCCCCTCGCTGTCTTACTGCTTCACCCAGGAGGCTTCCCCGAGGCCCAGGAGGCAAAAAGAGGTGTGCAGGGGGTGAGGGGTGGGTGCTGTGTCCTGTTCCCCCCACTACGTTTTTTGCCTTCCTGGGCCCCAGGGAAGCCTTCTGGGAGCAAAAATGCCCCTCCCAGGAGGCTTGCCTGAGGCCCAGAAAGCAAAAAAACAAATGGGGGGGGGGTGCTGCAAAAAAACCCGAAAGAAGCCATGCCCATCCAGTCACATGGCCACACCCACCTAGCCCACAGAATCTGTTGTTAAAAAAATTTGAATCCCACCCCTGGTACTAACTCTACACTAATGTCAACTGACTCTTCCAAGATTATTATTTTTATTTCAGAGAAATATTAACTCTTCTTCCTGGCAACAGCTTGTTAGCAATTGCTTTTCCCAGAAAACTTTGATAATTGATGTTCTACTGAAATGAAGGAAGATAAACTCAGAGGGTTTGGGGAAATATTTTTCACAATGCTGAAAATACCTCACTTTTCAAATGACATTTTGGCACTCCTTTTAAACCCATCCGTCTATCTTGATTTTACTTGCTCTCAAGGGCACCATCATACTGACACCTCGCTTCAAATGAGTGTTTCTTGCCTCATGTGGCTTTGATCATCCCCATCTGTACTCCACAAAGAAACCAGATGCTATAACGGTGAAGGGGCAAAGAAGAATAAACCATAAAAGAGTAGAAACATGGATGAAGAACTCTGCCCTGAAAATAACTTTATGTTTCCTTGGAGAAAATAATTACTTGCTTTCCAATAAACTTAACACAGTTTTGTGGTATAGATGGCGCTCTTCAGGCAAAGCCATTTTAGGTTGTATAGTTGGTAAAATCTACCTATTATCCTTAGAGCAGGGGTGTCAAACTCAAGGCCCGCGGGCCAGATCCAGCCCACAGGGTCTTGGATCTGGCCCACAGGGCTGCCCTGAAAACAGTGAAGCACAGGGCCCTCCCAAACTCCGCTTTTGGCTGCGACAGCCTCCTGCAACCCTCTGCCAGCAAAAATGGAATGCACATGGCCCTCCTGAGTTCTGTTTTCATTGGCAGAGCACTCGAGCCACCATAGGTGGCCCCCCCGACATGAGTGACATCGAGCTTGCCACACCCACCCCAGTCACACACACCTCGAATCAAAGACAACCCTGATGCAGCCCTCAATGAAATCAAGTTTGACACCTCTGCGTTAGACTAACTTCTAGTGTACCCACCATGACGCTTCTGCAAAAGTTACCTAAATTCAGGTACAATCTATAGCCACAATCATATTTAGAAGTCATGAAAAAAATGTTGCTATTATGGATTTTTAGAAGCATCTTCAACACACAGTTGCATATTGCACATAGAAAATACAACATATTATTTTTTTCCTTAAATTGATACCTAATAAAGATAAAAGCAAAAAACTATCAATCCTTCAGTGGTTTTAGTCTAAATAACTTAGTGGAAAATTAACCGTTGCTAATACTGAAACTTTAATACCCAACCAGTAACAATTTTTTGTCCTAACACAAGTATATTGAATCTTTACTGAATAAAACCCTCCCTATGTTAGCATGATATATTGACAATTACAAAAAAGCCACACAAAAGTCCTAGTAAGTTATTTATATATATAGATTTCAGCATGCAAGGAATATTGAGGAGTTGCTGTCCTAAGTAAAATTGCACTGTAACATCAATATAAAGGTGGGCTACTCATATAAATACTGTCTGCACAAGGAATTTTTACATAGAAGCAAATGTTTCAATGTAAACCAGAATCCTGCATTACAAAATCATATGGGAAGTTCTAAATACAAACATACCATAACAAGGTTACTTATGTCATTGGAACAGCCTATGGCTATGAATCTACATTTATGTTACAATTATTCTTCTGCAAAACACTACAGTTTTTACCAGAAGCAATATGTGGAACTGATACTTCAATATACTCTTCTCTACATTGGAACAAAATGGATTGCAATTAGACGTTCTTTTGCATTACCAAATCTAGGTTAGAGCAGAAGCATGTCTGCATTACTGATATTTATTTGGGACAGTGGATACTGCCTACTCCAAGCAATACTAGTCCGAGCTACAAAGGTGAGACTACTCATCCTGCATTTTCAAGAAGTGGGGCGTGGTGGGGGTGCTGACCTGAGGAACTAATGCTTTTTTGTGGCAGCGTAAACACTGTGATCAACTTCCCAGTGGATATCAAACTATACCCTGATTTTCAAGAATTGTTGAAAACAGAATTATTTTAGAGAACTTTCTCTTGACCTTATGTATGTCACCCTTTACTTTTATTTTTGTTCTTTTGACTGCCTTTGCTGGTGTCATTAGTTACATTCCATGGGTTTTAAGTGTAACCATGAACATTTTATTTTTATTTTTCTATTTACATTCCATAGAAATCACCAAGAATCAGTTTGGTTGCAATGGGACAGAAATGTGTTAAATAATCCTCACAGAATGTTCCAAAGGGTTGCTTTCCAGTCCACAGGATTTGTGCAATTGGAGTAATTTCAAGTTATTTGATCTGTGTCATAACTAAACTCACTTAAAAACCCTAGCTTGTTTAATAATTTATATATATTTTGTATTCTGTGGTTCAGACAAGTCACTGAACTCTTCTGATTTATAGAATGCTAAAACTGTTCTGATGGCTTAAATATTTGAAAAAAAAAACCTTAAAAGAGCCTTGATATAATTGTTGTTGCTTCTGTTAAGTATCTGCTTTCAGGTTATACCAGCAACTTTGATTAATGAATATATCTAATTACAATGGTTCAGTAAATTAGTGCACAGGAATTCCAGAGATGGAATATTTCTATTTTCTATATTGCTCATAATACTTTGAACCATATTCTACATTGTTATTTTGGCATTCCTCTTCCACAAAAGTTAGCATAAGCATTCTCTTGATGCCCTCTTGACAACTTTGAGAATTTAGACAAAACTATCTAGAATCAGCAACTGATTGCAGTAATTATTCTTTTATTCAAAGTATCTGATCATTATACATTTTAAATATTTAATAATTGTATTTTTAATATTTTAAATTTTTCTATTTTAAAATTATGGTTTTAATTGAAAATGATAAAACATTTATTCAGTTGCAAGAATTCCTATTATTTATCAGTTAATAGTGGTATCAAACCTTTTTAAGCGCTAAGAATATTGCAGAATCCACACACACATGAAAGTCAATGTGAAGCCAGAGAAAAATAAACGCACCAGCATTTGTCTCAATTTAATTAATTTCTTTAGTGAAAGAAACCCCAGTCGTACTGAAATATTTCTGAGATAAAATACTAATCAAGTTATTTTACTTTATAATCCCCTTAGGAGTGAATGGGGGGAGGAAAATATTTTTGCACCCCCAGTTTGGCTAGAAAGACACACTTTGAGTAGAACCGTACAAGTTTGGGCTTGTTTGATTTCGGATCCAAGACACAGCTTTGGTTTTTCTACTTTCTGAATCTTCATGAACGTCTATGTGACAACTGATGGTAGTATGCACAGGACTATTCAAGTTAGCCATAAAAGCTGGAAAATAAACTTGAGCCTCTACAAATGTAGGGTGAAGGACAGTTCTTTCCCAAACAAATATCACCAAAGTTATTTGCCTTTGATGGACACAAGCAAATCCTAAATTTTCAAGATGTAGCTTCTTTCTACCCCACTCTCCAAAGGGTAGCAACCATTGATATGGATTGAAATTTTAGAAACTGCTCTTTTGCTTTGCTTTTTCGAATCAATTATGTCTGAGGCTTTGTGGTTTTATATTTGGATTTTGTTCAAATTGGATGCATATACATAACCATGCAGGTTTTGCATATTAAAAGGGATTTTTTGTACCTGGAAAGTTAGAATTGTGTTAAAGAATTCCTAATGCAATGCATAGGGTTAAGAAAGAGTATCACGGAGAAATGTTAAGAAGATTTGCTTCAGTAATTCCACTGAAAATAAATACGCAGGATTTTATACCAAGTGTATTACAGAACTAAACTAATATAAAAATCTTACATAATTCCTACAGAAGGTAATTAAAATCTAACACCAACTTTTGTTCTTTTGTAATAAAAATATACACAAATCTTTAAGCTTGGCAACAGAGTGCTGAAGTGGTATTGTGACTTATTCATAGATGTTTTCCTTCTCTATGCAGGCATTTCTGTAAGAACTCACAAAATAGCAAGATTCCAGTGCAACAAGCTTAGAAATAAGCTTGACTGGGTTTGGTTAGAATTTCACTTTCTGCAGTGCAAAATAATTATCCTTGTGATTACACGAATGTACAAAAGTTATCTTGGCAATAATATGGAAATACTGTTTTTATTCCCCAGTATAGTCTGCAGATTTCCTATGGGCTTCCTATTCCAATTATAAACAAGGCCAATTATTTAATTTGTTCCTGATTAAATCAGTTTCCTTGGTTTTGTCACCTACTGTGATATTGAAGCAAGGCCCCACTTAAAGGTGAAATGTTGCATCTAGCCCCTCCTCCCAAAACTGTGAATATCTTTTCTGGGGACCTTGCTTGGCTGTCATTCCTGCCTTCTACTAATGAATTTACTTTCTAGTTTTCATAGTCAGAATAGCCATGGAGATACAAAACAAAGGCTTCTCTCTTTATATAAGTAAAAGGTAAATTGTCTCCATTAAAAGAACACTAGTCTTAGCTAATTTCAGGGGGCGATGCTCATCTCGGTTTCTAGGCCATTGAGCTTGTTCGAACAAGTTTTTGTGGTCATCTGGCTAACTTGACATCACGTCACAGCGCAGAGCATGCAGCGAAACATGAAGCACTGTTACTTTCCAGCCAAAGTGGTACCTATTTATCTAGTCACATTTGCATGCTTTTGAATTACTAGGTTGCCAGGAGCTGGGGGAAAACGGGCCACTGAGCCATTGCACCAGCCCTCTCTTTTTATATGCCACTTCTAATTTCTACATTTATTTAATTTAAAAAATGCCAGTTTTAACTAACAGAGACAATAGATGAAAATTATTATGATTATTCCACGTTTCTGCTTAGATGACAGAATGTCGCCATCATCATCACCACCACCACCACCACCATTATACAAAAGAAAAGTAATTCTGATTGTGGAAACAACCAACCAAGTTGTCCACTTTGAGAAAGGAAACAGTTGATGTATAATGTTTGTGCCTTGAGTTGACCTCTTTTTTTAGAAAAAAAAAATGGTATAAAGAAGCAGTTATGAAGATTAATAGTTTTTATTCCCTACCAAGGCTCTTCAGAAGGGTTTAGTTATATAGATTTTCACGGGTAAAGGTATGTAGGTCTTGGTGTATACCCAGCTAGAAAACCAAGGAGTTTATGAAATACCATGCAAAATTTGCCCAGCCA
Organism: Naja naja; assembly: GCA_009733165.1. Taxonomy (NCBI): domain Eukaryota; kingdom Metazoa; phylum Chordata; class Lepidosauria; order Squamata; family Elapidae; genus Naja; species Naja naja. Next base: position 14,868 of record SOZL01000895.1, on the reverse strand, counting down.
CATACATTGGACAAACCAACAGGAGAATAAATGCTCGCATCACAGAACACAAGAACGCAGTCAGAAAAGAAGAAAAAACTTCCTCCCTTTTCCAGCACCTTAAAGCCACAGGACATGAAATTGATTTTGAGGGATCCAAACTTATCTCCAACACTGAACACTTCAACAAGAGAATAATTAGGGAAGCCACTGAAATAGAGAAACACCCCCATAACATGAATAAACGGGATGATACTTCTCCTACCAGACATCTGGAAACTAGCCCTCATCAACAACGAGTCCCAGCCACGAAAACCAACACCGGATCCAAAACAACACATGATGCCACCACCAATCCCCCTCACCAGTCTAAAACCCAAGCCCACCCCACAGACAAAAGGCAACCACCATCCAGAAACCAGACCATAGTTGCAATTCCAGCTGCTACACCCCTCCGACCCCAAACTAAGCAAACTGACACATGCTATAAACACATAGCCAGACCTCAAACTCGGAGCCAAACCAAAGCCCGGAATGTCACATCACAGCCTTCCACCCAGGATACTACATCACGGAACTCAGGAGATTACAACACAAAACATCAGGAGGTTGCAACACAGACAACGACCCAGGAGATTACAGCACAAGACCCAGGATGTCACAATAATAGAACTCAGAAGATCATCACACAGCCCATTACCCAGGTCGTTACAACACAAAAGGCTGAGGGACACATAGCCAGTACCTCAGCCACACAGGGTCTTATGAAAAAGCCAACCAATCTGCATACATCAACTCCATCAACCAAACAAGAAGTAACAACACAACCAACTCTGGAGCTTAAAAGGGAAAAACAGCCACTATCACACACTTCTCCCAGAAGAACGAAGCTGAAGATACCAGCCTGAAGATGACGGATGAGATTTCATCGAAACGTTGCCAAGGTATTCTCAATCTTACATGGGACAAGACCCGTATACACCAAGACCTACCTACCTACCTACCTACCTACCTACATATATATATATATATTTGTTTTCGTAGATTTTCACGGGTAAAGGTATGTAGTCAGAGATAGTCGCTGAAGCACAACAATAAAGATGTCACGGTATTGAAACAGATACAAGAAGAATAAAGAGAGAGGAGAGGAGAATATGCGTTTTTATCCAGAGAATTATTGAAGAGAGGAATAAACTATAGATGGCTAATACCAGAAGGCCTCTTGTTTGTCTGGCGGGAACAAAGACATAGAATCGACACAGTGGAGAAGGCAGAGTCATTCTATGAGAGCTATTTTAGAGGAAAAGAGGGAAACGGAGGACATGAAGAACTGATTGTGGAACTTCCAAAGGAAGGTGCAATGATAAGTGAAGAAGAAGAACAACTTGGAGCAGTAGGCGGTCTACCTAGAGAACAAAAAGAAGTTAGAACGACTAGAGCAAAACAACCTATATATAAGACTTAAAAAAAAAAAAAAAAATTGATCTCAATGAATATAAATGGACTCAACTCAATTGTTAAAAGAAGGAAAATATTTCATAAATTAGAAAAATTAAAATTTGATATAATTTGTCTGCAAGAGGTCCATATTAAAAAGCAAAATGAATAGTATTAAGGTAAAGAAAGTTAGGAAAGCTATTTACATCATTGGCGCAATGTAAAAAAAAAGGAGTGGCTTTATATATATTAAAGATACAATTACTGCAGAATTGATTTATACAGATGAAGATGGGAGGATTTTAATGGTGGAGATAATAGATAACAACACTAAAATGCTCCTGATAGCAATATATGCACCAAGTGAGAATCAAGAAGAATTCTATAAGAAATTATATCAAAAGTGATTGAATTAGACTATGCAAATATCCTTCTGATGGGAGATTTTAATGGGATAATTAATGACCAGCTTGATTACAAATCTGAAAGAACCAAAAAGAAAATTAGAAAAAAGCTACCCAAGTCCTTCTTTCAAATGATAGAAGAAATGAATATTAAAGACATATGGAGAGAGAGAAATATTGGAAATAAAGAATTTACTTTTATTCAAATAGACATGAATCATGGTCAAGAATAGATATGGTATGGGCATCTGCAGATATGCTCCCGATATACAGAAAATTCAAATTGAAAGTGGGACCTGGGCGGATCACAATCCATTGACAGTTGCCTGGAAAGGACAGAGGAGAAGATCTAGATGGACATTAAATAATATGATTTTGAAAGAAGAAGAATTAAAAAGAGAATTGAGACAGAACTTATCTTTTTTTCAAGGAAAATAGAAAAGAAGATACATCACTACAAACTCGTTGGGATGCGATGAAGGCTTATACAAGAGGTTTGATAATTGACTATATAAGGAAAAGAAATATTAAACGGAAGAAGACACTCAAAATTTTGGAAGATGATTTCAGGAAATTGAAGAAGAATTACAACAATCATTAAAGGGAAAGATATTAAAAGGAAAATGGATGTGATTAAACATAAAATGGCTTTAATGGACAAGGAAGAAATCGTCAACTCAAAAGATTAAAGGCGCTAACAAAATGCTTTGAAAACGGTAATAAGCCAGGAAGGTGGTTAGCGTATAAAATTAGAAAGAAAGAGAAATAAAGAAAATTAGCCAATTAATAGATGGAAAGGGAATATACAGCATGGGAACGATGAAAAGAAAAAATTATTCGAGACTACTATGAAAAACTGTACTCTCAAGAAGATATTCTAGAAGAAAAAATTGAACAGTATTTACAAAAGACAAGACTACCACAGATACTGAAGATATTGAGACAATGTTAGAAGGAACATAACCATGATGGAATTAACAGAAGCCTTGAAGAAACAAAATACAGGAAAAGCACCAGGCCCAGATGGTCTACGGCGGAATTTTATAGGACCTTCAGGAAGTGTTAAGCACTCCCCTTCTAGAAGTGATGAATGAAGTCTTATTGAAAAGAGAATACCTGAGACATGGTTGGAAGCTTATATTACCTAATACCTAAAGAAGAAATGGATCTACAACAAGTTAAAAATTATAGACCTATCTCATTGTTGAATTCAGATTATAAAATTTTGCTTCAATCTTGGCAGAAGAAATGAAAAGATACTTAAATGAATTTATCCACACGGATCAAAATGGATTTTTGCCAAAACGACAAATTAAGCAAAATGTGAGAATAATTTTAGATACTTTGGAGTATTATGAAGCACACCCTGAAAAACAGGTGGCACTGATGTTTTTAGACGCTCAAAAAGCATTTGACAATGTGAACTGGCGGTTTATGATATTGCAAATGATGCAAATGGGCTTTGGAAAAAACTTTATACAAGCTATTGAGGCAATATATAATAATCAAACAGCAAAGATATTGGTAAATGGAGAGTTGACAGAATCTATAGGGATAAGAAAAGAACCAGACAAGGTTGTCCTCTGTCGCCCTGCTGTTTGTTTTAACACTAGAAGTACTGAATAGAGCTATAGAGAAGATGAAGAAATAAAAGGAATGAAAATTAAAAGAAGAATATAAACTACAGGCGTTTGCAGATGATTTGGTATTCATACTAGAGGATCCACTTAAATCAGCACCTAAGTTGATAGAACAAATAGAAGAATATGGAATGGTGGCAGGTTTAAAAATTAATAAAGACAAAACAAAGATCCTAACAAAGAATATGTTAGCAAACGCAAGAAAGATTTAGAAGATTTATTAGAGATTCAGATTGCAAATAAAGTTAAATATTTGGGAATAAATATAACACCAAGATGCAGTACATTGAAAGAAGATAATTATATAAAACTCAAACAGCAGATAGCGACAGATCTTGAAAGATGGGAAAATATGCAATTATCTCTTATTGGCAGAATATCGACAGTTAAGATGAATGTTTACCCAGAATCTTATATTTATTTCAGACAATTCCAGTTAGACTTGGGAAAGAATACTTTGAAGATTTAAATAAAATCACATCAAAATTCATATGGCAGGGCAAAAAGCCAAGAATCAAATTTAAGCTACTACAAGATGCAAGGTCAAGAGGGGGATTCGCTCTACCAAATTGGAATTGTATTATCAAGCTGCAAGCCTGATGTGGTGAAAGAATGGATAACATTGAGAAACAATAGATTGTTAACTTTAGAGGGTCATGATCTATTATTAGGATGGCATGCTTTCTTATGGTATAAGGGAACTAAAAAACAAGGATATTTTAGAAGACACTATGTTCGAGAAGCTTTGTTTTTAAATTGGGAAAAACCAGAAAACAACATATATACAAATTCCATTATGGGTATCTACTATTGAAGCTTTTTCATATGCAATAATATAAAGAAGGAACAAACAGTTAGATATGAAGAGATTTTAAATGAAAAGGGTGAACTCAAATCGATGCAAACACTACAAGAACAAGGTATAAAAATGAATTGGTTTTCATATTTGCAAGTACAATCTAGATATGATGAGGATGTTAAAACTGAAGGGATTTATAAAAAGCAAACTGAATTAGATAAAATCTTGATGGATGCACGACGAACGAAAAAATGATTAAAAAACTTTATGGTTATCTATTAGAAGTTAGAATGGAAGAGGAGCAGGTTAAGGAAACAATGATTGCTTGGGGAAAAATTTTGGTTATGGGATAGATTTGAGAGATGGCAAACACTGGGATCAGAATTATAAAATGACAATGTCAACTGCATATAAAGAAAATTTGTATAAGATGTTTTACAGGTGGCACCTATCCCGAGAAGGATTGCAAGAATGTTCAAGGATAAATCGGATAAGTGTTGGAAATGCCATCAGATACCTGGCTCCTACTACCACATGTGGTGGACTTGCGTTGATGCTAAAAGATACTGGACTAAAATCCCATGTGGTTGGAAAAAATGACACAACAACATATAGACTTGAAACCTGAGATATTCCTGTTGGGAATTGTGCCAGAGACATTTAACAAAGAACTGAAATATCTGATTGTTAATGTATTGACAGCCGCTAGAATTGTATTTGCTAAAAACTGGAGAAATGATAAGACACCTATGCAGGAGGAAGTGATTAAGAAGATTTTGGACTGTGCCGAAATGAGTAGATTAACATTTGGGGTGTAGGCTGTTGAGATGTGTGAGGAAGTTGTCCAGTTTTTCTTTCCCGTGTGGCCAAATTACGAAAGTGTCATCTACATATCTAAGCCAGAGTTTGGGTTTGTATTCGGATTTGTCTAGAGCATTGGTTTCAAAATGTTCCATGTATAGGTTAGCTATGACGGTGAGAGGGGTGATCCCATAGGTGCTCCTTCTATCTGTTTATATCTTTGTCCATTGTGGATGAAGTAACGTGTTGGAAAGGCAATGGTTGGTCAGATCTAGGATGTGCTTAGGGGGTTGTATTTGTTTTGGATAGCTGTCAAGGCTTCTTTAATAGGTACTTGAGTGAAGAGGGATATGACATCGAAGCTCACAAGTAGGTCACTGGGTTGTAGGTTTTGTTTTTTATTGTTTCTATGAAGTGGAAAGAATTTTGTACGTGTGAGGTGATGGATTCTGTGTAGGGCTGGAGTTGTTTGGCAGAAATTTGGCAAGGTTCTGTAGAGGTGAGCCTATGGAGCTGACTATGGGTCTGAGTGGTGTTCCTTCTTTGTGTATCTTGGGAGGCCATAGAGCTTAGGGCATCTAGATGATTTTTCTCTGGGGATGATTCTTTGTTGATCTCTTCACTGATGGGTGAGGCTTTTATTTTGGATTTGGTGGTTTCTCTAGATAGGTGGTGGGGTCTGTGTTTAGAGGTTTGTAAGCGGGGTCTTGGAGTAGGTTGGATAGTTTGGATTGGTAGTCAGATGTGTTCATCACGACTGTGGCGCTGCCTTGTCTGCTGGGAGGATGATTATGTTGTTGTCTTTCCTCAAGTTGCTGAGTGCTTTTTGTTCTTCTTGTGAAGTTGCTTCTGGGTGGACTGCTGGAGCAGAGGACGTTGGTGACTTCAAGTCTGATTTTATTGGCTGTGTCTGGGTTAATTTTGGCTAGGCTAGCTTCAACCCACATATGATGTTTTCAGTGGGGATGCGTTTGGGGCGACAGCAAAGTTGAATCCTTTGGAAAGGACATTGGTTTCTGCCATGGTGAGGGTTCTGTCTGATATGTTGTGTACTGTTTGTTTCATGCATTGTTGTGGGGGGTTGGGCTTCTGGCGTTTCTCTAGTCTGTGGAGTTTGTTGGTGTGTGTGTCTGTTGTGAAAGGTTTCTGTTTCAGCTCCAGAGGGCTAGTTGTTTGGATTTGTCCCAGAGTTCTGGGTGGATTTTGTTACTGAGTTTGAGGTGGAGGGTGAGTAGGTCCCTGTTGGTTTGGTCTAGTAGGAATCTTTTCCTGTGGAGTTCGTTTCTGATTAGAGCTAATGCAGTTCTTTTCAGGATCCTTTCAGTGGCTGAGGTTTTAGTGTGGAATTTGAGTTGGAAGCATGTGGGGATCACGTTTTTGTCTCGGCATTGCGTAAATGTGAGGTCACATAAGATGGTGGCTCTTCGCACTTCGAGTTTCTCATAGATCCGGGTCAGCTGGAAGGTTTCCTCCCCGTAGAGATAGGATATTTGTTTTCGTAGATTTTCACGGGTAAAGGTATGTAGGTCTTGGTGTATTCGGTCTGTCCTGTAAGATTGAGAATACCTTGGCAACGCCGACAAATCTCATCCGTCATCTTCAGGCTGGTGTCTTACAGCATCACACCCAGGACATCACAACAATAGAACTCAGAAGGTCATCACACAGCCCATTACCCAGGTCGTTACAACACAAAAGGCTGAGAGACACACAGCCAGCACCTCAGCCACACAGGGTCTCAGGAAAAAGCCATCCAATCTGCATACATCAACTCCACACAACCAATCAAAAAGTAACAACACATCCAACTCTAGAGTTTAAAAGGGAAAACAGCCACGATCACAATTCTCCCAGGAGACGAAGTTGAAGACACCAGCCTGAAGATGACGGATGAGATTGTCGAAACGTTGTTAAGGTTTCATCTACACGGGACAAGACCCGAATACACCAAGACTACATATATATATATATATATTTGTTTAGATTTTCACGGTAAAGGTATGTAGGTCTTGGTGTATCTGGTCTTGTCCCGTAGGATTGAGAATACCTTGGCAACGTTTCGATGAAATCCCATCCGTCATCTTCAGGCTGGTGTCTTCAGCTTCGTTCTATATAAAATTTTCTATATAAAATTTTATTGTGGTAATATATTATGCAGTAGAAGAGAGTTTCACTTTAAAGTCAACAATATAGTTTAATATATAACATTTATTTGGACCATTTTTCCTTATCCAAAACTAACACCGCTGTTTCTTTTCAAAGGCAGCTTTCCAGAAATTCTTGCAGCATTTAGAAGGACAAGTTTAAATGTGAACAGCTAAAGTTGTCACTGAAGTTAGCTCATCTCTCAGTATACAGCATATTAAAAGCATCTGTATCCAGTATACAGCAACAGTATACAGCATCTTAAAAGGTTTCCAGTCACTGAAGTATGAAGTATAATATTCTTAATTATACATTAAGTGCTGTTGTAACTTCACTAAACAAATGGTTGTAAGTCGAGGACTGCCTGTAATTTGATTGGGATCCTGACAAGATGAGGAGAAACGAATCCATCCTTCCGTAGTATAGGAAAAACTGAATATTCAGATTACCTGTTTGAATAAAACCTCATTCCATCATGTTGATAAGGGTCATCTACGTAGAGAGAAGAGGAAGAAATTGTGGTTGCTAAAGAAGCAGCTTCAAACAGAGATGCTGTGCTTGGCACTAAATCTGGATGATGTCGGGAGGCTAATACTGTATAGGAAAAAGGGGAAAAAGTCACTCCTGCAGAGAAATTAGTCTATGTAAAAATCAAGGGCTCACTTGCCGTGAAAACACACAAGCAAGATATGGAACGCTGTGTTTGTGTGATCACAGCTTCATTAAATAGGGGTTTTATAAAGTTACGGATGAATATTATGGGTGGGTGTGTCTTCCTACTTTTAAATCCCTTATTGCATTCTGCTTTTGAACCAAACATCTTGATTTACAGTGTGTTAAGATAACGCTCGATCTTAATGCATTTTAAGTTGGGGTTTGTTTTAGGTAATCTGCTATTATTATCTATTATCTTCAGAAAAGCTTAAAACATTTTTTCCTATTTGTTTAAATAAGAGGTATACAATTATTTCAGGTCAAGAATTGAATTTGAGTTTGGTTGGTATAGCAGGGGGCTCATTTCAGAGAAGTAGGCAAGTCTACAATAAAAGCTGAATTTAATGTAATTTGATTAAATGCAAATATAATTAATTACAATTAATATTATTCTTCAGAAGACTTAAAATCGATTTGACAGCTTTTGAAAAGTCTGGAGAGCCATAGATAGGAAATAGGAGATTTGTTATTTACTATTCTGGAATACCAGAATGTGCACCTCTGTTCTAAAACTATCACTTTTTCCTTTTGGCGAAGAATGCTAGCTTTGGTTATCTACGGCATCTTATTCTACTGAAAATTACCTTCTTCATCAAGGCTACAGTAACTTTGTCCTTCTGTGAGTAAATCGTGCTTTTCATCTTTCCAGTCTTGGCTAACTACTGACACATATTCTTGTGATGTAGCTTTTAGAGCAGCAATAGAATTGCATCGCTTCTTGGAAGGAGATGACTTCAAAACTGGGGTTTTAAAAGGAGATAATGAAAGTAATGTAAATATAGATTATTTTTATAGCCAACTTTCCATTATTATGCAAACACTTCCTTTCATTGGATGTTTCAAAAGAGACTTGAACAGATTACTCAAATCACTGCTGTTATCATAAATATGACACAATCATTTGTCGTCTGAAAAATCCATAGTATGTGCCAGTATAAATGTGAGAAATAGCAGATTTTAGTTAAAAGTTAATAAAACTTGAACTCAACTTTATATGGCAAGGAGTTACTAAGAGGCTAAGTATAGGTTATAACAATGAATATCATTTGTTCAATTTTTGTATCTTGGATAAGAGAAACAACTTTATGGCAGTACAGACAGAAATTTTCTTGCATATAACGCTGTAAGGGAAAAACATGGATTCAAAGTATAATTCAAAGTAAAATTCAATCTTAGTTCATTTTTCTGGATAGCCAAAATGATTTAAGAACTTCAGTGTGTAATTTAATGTGGTGAGCTATAATATTCATTTTTATGATAAGATTTAAAGATTCATCTGTTCCTATGTAAATAGGAAATGTTATCTACATCTAAAGATCTGTATTGGTTGACAAGGTGGTGCTTCTCTGGATAGACCAGCCCAATAAATATTAAATGATATTGACAAGACATTGAGCTCAGGCTCTCCCCTAACCCAGCCAACCTTTTTTTAAAATTCATATTTATATGCCGCCCTTCTCCGGAGACTCAGGGCGGCTTACAATTTTTGGAGCGCAACCCAATGCACTCAGCAATAGCCTTCATTCCATTGTACATGCCTGCTTATTACTAAGCGGCATTTTTACAAAGTCAGCTTATTGCCCCCAACAATCTTGGGTCCTCAATTTACCTACCCCGAGAGGATGGAAGGCTGAGTCAACCTTGAGCCTGGTGGGATTCGAGCCTGCAGTAATTGCAGGCAGCTGGAATTAAGTGCTAGGCATTTAACAGCCTGCACCACCAAGGCTCTTCATCTCTTGTATAGTGAAGAAATGCTAAGATCAAATACATGTTCCTCCATTAAAGGAACTGGACAGAGAAATGGCATGAGCAAGATTATTTTCTGTACCAGTCTGACTAGAATAATATCTGCCCATATCATCATCACATAATCATGAACTAACACAGGGATCCATTATAATTTAAGGATAATTCTTACAGTGTCTTGTATGCAGTGTAGTGTGTAAACAGTCTCAATCAAGAATGTTTTCCATATTTTATAATATCCCTTACATTGAATATTATAAGCATCTATATCTAGATGTACTTACAAGATTTGTAAATAAGTTCACACACTATTAATTGCTATACCATAAACTTTCAAAATGGTATAATCAGAATACAAAGAAAACACAGCCACAAAGTACTAGAATCAAGATACAAGAGCTGTGTGTAATCCAACTACTTAAAATTATATATCTGCAGTGACTTAGAGGAATTTCAGTTCCAATGTTTTCCATGGGTGAACTGACTTCCCCTGAAACATATATACATATCATTAAGTCAATGGCATCAGCTTGGGTGCATGTAATCAAGCCACAGTTCAGCTTCCTTTTGTTTCAGTTACATGTCTTTTAAAAAGGAAATTCTGCTTGCAACCAATAAGCACCTCTTGCTGAAGTGGCTATGTTTTGTTTTGATCTGTCTGATTGTTCAATAGCTGGGTATCTCTGTTTACCTACCCTCTGGTTTTCTCCAAGCCTTGAAAATTCATGGAAGAATTTTCAGTGGTCCTGAATATTTTATTAATCCAGAACTGCGCTCTCAAGGCTGACTCAACTGCAAATTTGAAATTATAGCAACAGAAAGCATCATTATCTGGAACTTAAGTAGATAATTTGGGAACCCCTGTTAATCAGAACAAAGCTCCATCTAATCCAAGATCCATTTTGTCTTGCAACAAGGAAACAAGAGTTTCCAAGAAGCCAACACCAGAGGCTTTTTGCCAACTACCATGGCAGCAGTTTACAATATCAGCCTGTAGTATTTATATGGTATTCTGTACTATCAGCCCAACTTCAGAGAATAAGTAATCACAAAAGTGGGGGCCCTCTTTAAAATAAAAAGATAATGTTAAGAATGGCTTTAGTTAGTTCATAATATGGTGGTACCTACTCTGATTTTTTTTGAATACTCTGGTACTCATAAACTTTAAAAACCTGTCAGCATAAAAACTTGGTCGGTGGACTGAAACTGTATCCTACAAAGAAACAAAAAAGTTTTGTCAGTAAGAAAAGAGGAGAGGATGTATAATCTACAGATCAAACAACAGAACATGAAACTAAAATTCATTTTTTTTCTTTTCACTGGCAAATTTTTAGCATACCATTAATTAAGTAGTGTAATAATTAGAGAATACTGCATCCATTTATATATATATATATATATATATATATATATATATATATATATATATATATATAAAAGCAATTTGAAGGATATTTTCTTAAATCACAAACAAACAAACATTCAGCAATCCCTAGAAAGTTACTAAAGTGGCTTTTTTCCAGACTTGTCTCCAGAAATTGTGGGTGTTCCAAAACTGGAAGTTTTTAAGAAGAGATTGGACAACATTTGTCTAAAATGGTATAGGGTCTTCTGCTTGACTAGGCAGTTGAAACAGAAGACTTCTAAGGTGCCGCCTTCCAACTCTGTTATTCTGTTAGTTCCTGACACACCCAAAATGAGAAGATATTCTAGATGTATAGTTGTTTAAAGAGATGGCAAAGCTCTATGCGCAAAATAGATACAGCTCTTATTGCTAAACAGAATAAAGGCAAAAAAGAAGCTTTCTACCTTACATGAACCACTGACACAATTCTAAAAACCATTAAAATTACTTACTCCGTCATAAACAAGGGCTTTCCAAGAATGCTCCAACTTCTTGATTAACCTGATGACAATATACCACAAAAAGGAGTTTAATGAACAATTATCCCTCCCTTTGGCAACAATACCGCTTTAACTGAATGGCACAGAAAACAATGAATAGTGTTTGAAATTTACCTGTAAGACTGCAAGATATCAATTATGCCCATAAATAGCAGCAGTTTTTCTCCTCTGTAGCTTTTAGCTGGAATGCCTCCCATTCTGACAGAAACAACAAAATAATAGCAAGTCATTGTAAAGCCTACTTTCTAAAGTAACCATAGAAATATATTAACAGCTAAAAATGGCCTTTTTAATGTATGTAGTGAAAAGGTTTGCACCATATGGTAAGGGCTATACAATTGTCAAAATTTTTCAAGAAAGTCTCTTTCCGTCCTCAGTTTGACTATGTCTGAAAATTAAGATTATACATTCCTCTGGTGTATTCTTTTTCAAACAGTTATGTCACAGTTCTAATAATACTAGGCATTTAAGGATTATTTCTGTGATTTTGTATACCTAAAGTGTTTAGATAAATCAATCGATTTTGGCCCAACATTTTCAGGACTGGACTGGCAATGAACTAAGAGGCCATTGTCATGCCCCTGTCAGAATCTGATTCCGAGGGGGAGGCCGAGCAGCTGACAGGGAGTGGGAGTGTGGCTCCGTTGGCTGTGGAAGAAACTGGGGAAGGGCACAGTCCGGCTGGGCAGAGCAGGGGAGAGGTAGAGCAAGGCAGAGAGAATTCAGAGGAAGATGCAGGCCCACCCCCTCTTCATCCTAGGGCATGCAGGGAGGAATGGAGAAGGGAGCAATGTGAGTTGCATGGCTTAGGAGGGAGGAAAAGGGAGGAAAGGGCCCTGATTCCCTTCATTAGCTGCAGCTGGGAACACAGTGTTTAAAAAGGGAGTTTGCGCATAGCAACTTGTTGGAAGCAAATCGTGAGTTATCTTTTATTGTTGAGGCTTATCTGGGTTCCTGGCCTTCCCAACTGTGTGTGTTTTGTTGGCCTTTCAAATCTGCAATTGTTTATCCTGCCCTGTCCAGTTAATTGCTGCAGCGTGGTTTGTGTGGATTTCTATTTGCAGTTTATATGTACTTTGTTTTCGGACTGAATTTCTTCCACTTAAAGACTGTTCTTGGGAAAGTTTTTTCTCCAGCCGAGAACATTGGGAGCAAATTGGAGGTATTAAAGGGACTTTTCTTACTTATGTGACCGTGTTGCCTTGTGCCATGCCCCGGGTCATCACAGGCCATGGTCTAATTATTTGGGATCCTGGCACTTTGCCAGCAATTATGTCTGGCATCTTCAGAGGCTAAAGTGATCTGCTCTGTATTATACTTCTTAGCATTTCATGGGCAACATTTGTTTTTTTTTAAAGTCCATTTGACTTGAATTTTGTCACTTTAAATCTAGTACATAGAACAGAAGAAAAATATTAAAAATCCAGTAACTTTTTGTTTTCAAAGGGCTGGTTTTCAGAGACTTACGTATTGGTATTTTCTGTGATGACACAGTCCCCTGATTTTCCTGGACCTTGAATGGACTCCATAGCAGTTGAATAAAGAACTCTCTGTCCTCCTGGGCGTTTAGAATCAGAGGTGTTTTGAGAAAACTCCCCTTCTCTCTCTTTTGCTGAACTGTCCAAGATGTGGATGCCAAGCAATAAACTATAATCCATGATTTTAAAGCTTTCCAGCACCTAGGATCAGATGTTTTAGACTGAAATCTGTTATGTTGCAAATGGCAGAAGAGTTTACAGGAAAGATAAATGATAAATAAATACTGAACAGAGAAAAACAATTACTTTAATTTGATATCCAATAAAAATGATCACATCTAAATTTAAGTTTTTAAAATTCTTTTGCCAGACTCAGAATAAATAGGATTCTCTCGTGTCTAAAAAACACTACAGCTTCCTTATTTTCATATATCCTTAGCATACAAAGTCTAAGAGTGAAGGTGACAAGTACGGGATGCCCTGTACTACAATTATAAAGATACACAGCTGACTGGACAAACTTACAAATGTACATCTGTGTGAAGCAGGTGACTAGTAGAATAAGGAGGGCTCCATTTTAAGCTGTATGCTATTTAACATAAAATGATGAAATTTATAACCATTTAAAATAAATAAATTCAATATAAAGCATACAATGCAGTAATAAATACAACTTGGCTGTAAATATATATTACTTTAAGGAGATTATAAATATTTCATGTTTCTGTCATGAAGGCAAGAAAACTATTTTTCAGATATTTATTTCCAATATTTTGAGCTCTCAGTTTTTTTTAAAAAAATCACCCCTAAATTTCAAAAGCAGAATTCAAAAGTCTGAAAAAGCTTTGTTTTATAACATAGATTAATATTTGGCTTGGATATGAACTAGATTTTTTTGAAAGGAACCATTATCTTATTTCTTCTTCAACATCTTTTGAGAGGGGGAGTTGGTATAATCAATTAAATCTACTATGAAACTAAAATCTGCATAAACTTGAGTTTCCGCTGATATAAAATTGCTTCAGGGTTTGACACATAATTGCTTTTCCTCTTCCTCTTAATAGTTAGAATATTAATGAAAAGAGAATTTGACCTCATTCTCCCATAGAGTGGGATCAAAAATGATATATAAGTGGAATGAAGAAAAAGACACACGAGAATAAATGTAGTAGGTTTTTTTGGTATAATCTCCTATTATTATAATCCAATCTGAAGTATAGAAAAGGACCAAATATTGGAAGTCCTGGTTTGAATAATGTAGGCTGAAGAGGAACCTTATAAGATTTCATTTTTCTCTATACTCTATGTAATAGTTACTCGATTGCTCTTTCCTAATGAATTTGAACACTGGAATTTCATAGTCTGTGCCTGCTTTTTCCCAACTTGAAAACCAATACTCCAGATAAAATCTGCATAATATCATCTCTCACGCACAAGAGATAAGTAAAATTCCAAAATTCTGAATGACAGATGAACAAATTTGGAAACTTGGGAGGAAGAGGGAGGAGGGATAATGTAAGATCTGGATCACACATTCATAGTTCTTCAGGGTTTATTATTTCTATCAATTACACCACAGAATAATGAGCAACAGCAGAGAGGAAGTAATCTGTTCTCTTATTTATTACTCATATGTCAGACTGATATACTTGTATCACAAGAACTGTCAGTGGTTAGTGGAACAATAAGATCTATAACATAACAATTAAAACATCCACAGTAAATCAATACAAAATTAGAAAATAAAAGTAAAGCCACCCATTACAAAGGCAACCCATTTCAATTAATTTCCTAAAACCCATCAGAGTGATTTAGTGTTA
>SOZL01000008.1:1460814-1494857 GCA_009733165.1 Naja naja | reverse complement strand
CATGACAGCTCACACAACTGCCCCTTGAAGTCCAAGTCAATAGTGAAGTCCAGATCTCGCTGCATACACAAAAAGAAAATGAGTCAAAGCATTTTTATTTCCACACAATGTACTCCACCACACACAGGAAGCTCAAACTCATCCCCATTAAGAGACAGGGAGGATTTGTCATTCCTGTGCTGCCAAAATTGTTATATTCTCTTTTCAGAATGTTAGCATGCATCTCCTTAACTCCTCCATCACATAACTTGGCTACTGGGACAAATAGGACTGAATTTCAGATCCTTTCCCAATAAATTCTGCAACGCTGCTTCTTGTCCCCCGCTCTCATCAATCTATTTTTTCCAGTGGCAAGAAATTTTGTTGCGCCAAATAAAACACAGGGTAACCACACTAAATGTTGATAGGCATATGGAAACTTCAGAATGGCAATCTCCAATCAAGAATAAACTCTTGTTAAAATTGAAATAACCGAATTCCCATAAGAACTTTTAACTTGAACATTTTGCTGCAGCAAAAGGTAGCCCCTGAATGAATATAGCAGGATGAACTTCCTGCAGTAAGGTAGACTCCATGTGGATTTTACTCCGCTAGTCACTGCCGACTATAGGGGGCGATGCTCATCTCCATTTCAAGGCCATTGAGTCAGCGCTGTCCGAAGACCACAGTCATGTGGCCAGCATGATGATACAGAGCGCTGTTACCTTCCTACTGAAGTGGTATCTACCGGTATTTATCTACTTGCATTTGCATGCTTTTGAGCTGCTAGGTTGGCAGGAGCTGGGGCAAGGATGGGAGCTCACCCTGGTGCATGGAGCTCAGGTCTCAAACCCGGGCTGCTGGCTTTCAAGGCTGACAAGCCCAGCGTCTTAACCACTAAGCCACCGTACCACCCCACTTGCTGCAGTACATAACCTTTAATATGTTTAATTTTGGGAACCTAAATATTAAGCTCAAAGTACATTAAAGTGGAACTTCCACAATTTGCCAAATCTGGCAAAATGTTAGAGTTCTTGTATGACACTTTAAGTGAGAAAGCTCCAAATCCCAATTTTACACAGTATTAATTTTATATAACATCTTGCAGGTGAGTTTTTAACAAAGTTTTTTTTTGGAACCATCTTTTATATATTCACAAGCTTATGCAAATTTCATTGATTATGCCTGAGTCATGACTAAACCATTTTCTTTTCTTAAAATAATAAAAGCTACAAATTAGGCAGCCAGACAGTGAATGGTGGAGAACGGATGAAGTGTGTTTGGTTTAAAACAGAGGCCAGGAACTCCAAAAAAACATTTTAAAAGTCCCACCAATCAAGAGCATATAACTGAGGAAGAATAGGGAGATTAGGTTTGTGGGGACAGGAAATTTTTAAAGAGCATATGAATCAGGGGTGGGATTCAAATTTCTTAACAACCGGTTCTGTGGGCGTGGCTTAATTTGTGGGTGTGGTTTGGTGGTCATGTGACTGGTTGGGTGTGGCTTGCTGCTTGGGCGTGGCTTGGTCACATGTCTGGCTGGGTTTGGCTTGGTGGTCATTTGACTGGGTGGGCATGGCCAACTCTAAGTCATTTGCATGGGTGTTGCCTGTATGGGCCAGGAGGAAAGAAAGATCAAACCTCTGTGCATGTGTGTGTGAGAGAGAGGGGGGAGGAGGTTAGTTTTTTAAAAGCCCAGAGGAGGGAAAAGATAAAGTTGTGCCAAAGAAATCCCAGGGCAGGGGCAAGAAAGAAAAGAGAATCCCTGCTCTGAAAGGAGTACCCTCCCAAGAAAACAAAGGAGTCAAAACCTTATTTACTCATACTTTTTAAAAAATTAATTTAACAGACATTAAAGAGCAATTTCCGTTTCACTTTCCCAGGTTCAAGTCTCTTTGCTCAACATATGCAATATGTTAACATATTTATACCCCTATGTGTTGTTCAGCACTAGCAATTCTCTATTTAACTAGATTTAAGAAAAGCACTTACTTTAAGTTAGTGGCAATTTTCTATATCTCAGAGGCAATGAATTAGTGTGGAACTACTTTATAACCATCAGACACAAACTTCTGGTCTTTTTTTTAATTCCATCTGTCTTCTGACACATCCTCATTCTTAGCTTCCAAAGTGGTTTTCCTTTTCAGAAATTCTCCTGTGAGTCTAACCCTCAAATACTTTGTCGACTTCATCCACTCAGACACAGATGAGCCTTTAATAGTACAAAAACTACCCAAATCATTTTAAGCTATCTAATCACTCTTTTCTGGATTATATTCAATAGCCATTAGAACTAAATCTATTCTAACCAATGTAGTACCCCTAGTACTGCCATCATCTCTATAACCATACATCTGCTTTCCAGAATTTTGTCATATTTCATGTTGTATTGATAAAGACTGTCTTCTTATTACCAAAGCAGAAGAAGATATCTAGTACAGAAAGTGTTTAAATTATTCAGGGATGCAGGGATACATGAAGAGCTAATGAAACAGAGCAAGGTTATCCCAAAACCTGTTTTGTATTTTGAAGAAATGAATCCCATAAAGGGAAGGTATCTTTAGGGCGTCTCCTGATCTTAGTCTTCAGACTGGCTCATATTGAGATAGTTCTTCAGAGCGACTTGAACTCATTTAAAGTTTAACATCTTAAATTGTTTTTGACAATCACTGTACATTTTATAACACATCTAGCAATTTAACTGCTGTATTTTGGTTAAATTTCTGGAGATTCAAATGCAGCACTGCATATAACACATTGCATAGGCAGTCAATATGTAATTAAGGAATAGGTGACTCCTGCTAAATCTTCTAGCTTAGAAGTAGTTGCCACTAAGTGTAATTGTGCAGTTGCATTGTTTTCCAGCACTGTCACTTGAGAATCCAAACATTATTGAAAAGTAAGAAGTATTTCCAGATCATTTAAAGGGATTATATAATATATAATCACCTAGAATAGAGAATATCCCAATCCCTGATCATCATACTTATTGTTCAGTTCACTTCTGCTTCAGCATTTTCTTCATTAAAATCAGGATTGGCTAAATTAGAGGTCTCCAAACTTGGCAACTTTAAGACTTGTGGACTTCAACTCCCAGAATTCCTCAGCCAGCTTTGCTGCTTCTGTCGCAGCCATCTTGGGTAAGGTGAGTTAATTGGCGGCGATTGAACGAAACCTCTTCCAGCTCTTCAAGACTGAGTTTAAGAGAAGCCGAGAGCAAGGTGGGGGCATGTCCCTCCGCAAGAAGTGTGAAGGGAGGCAGATACCGCACCTCTGAGGAAAAGAGGAGGCAAAGCTCTGGCTGTCACCTGGGAGGATATCATGGAAGGACACGTCACATGCCCCTGTCACCCTCGCAGTCACTACTTCTGCTCTCGGCTTCTTCCATGGGGCGCTCTTAAACTCAATCTTGAAAAGCTTGCAAGTCCCCCTCCCTTTGGGAAATGCACTCCCAGGCCGAATTGACAGTCAGGCAGGCTGGCTTTTTTCGCTTTGCCTATTTATCCCTTACCCAGGTCAAGCTTGCCCCCCGGGAAGGGCTGTCTCGCAAGCTGCCTCCTACCCTCTGCTTCGCTGCTGTAGCTGTCGCTACCGCGCTGCGCTGCCAGCTCCCCGCGAAGGATTGACATCGCCCGAGCCTGTGGGGAGGCTCTGGCGGGGACTGGCAGTCCACGAGAGGGGTGAGAGAGCTCAAAGAGGCCGGCTTCACTCTGGGCCGATGTGGACTCGGCTGAGTTGGGATCGGGCTGAGGGGCCAAAGATGGCAACTTTGAAATGAGTTTGGGAAGAAACGCCTGACCCAGCTTCAGCAGGAGGGAAAAGGAAAGCCGTCGATGAGGAAAATATACAGTTTGAATGATGGTGGAAAAACTCGTGATCCTACAGCTGCTGACCGCCTTCACACACTTCAGTGTTTCCTTTGCATTTACACACCCTGCTTCAGATGATCAAGGCAAAGAGCAGCATTGTGCGAATAGCACGATACCCTGGGCGTTTGTATCAGATTACATCCAAAACCTTGGGCACCCATCCTCGCCGCGAGTCAGCTAAAATTATTTCAAGATGAAGCACAGGGGGGGAATAGCCTCAAGTTGCGCAATTTTCCCAGTTCCTCATCCCGCCCTCGCCTATCCTTGCCAGTTATTACACCAATGGGTAGTCAGGACAATCTATACAAAAATACTTTTTCGGCTTTACTCTGTAGGAGGCACATGCCGCCCTTCATGAGAGGTTGTGGGGGGGATTCTCCTGCTTGTCCCCCAGGGAAGCCCATGTCCCCTCCCCCGAGCGGTTCGGGCAGCAGAGAAGCAGGATTCAACTGGGTAGCTTCTCTGCTACATGGGAGCCGTTTCCGATGGGAGAGGGACTTGTAAGCTTTTTGCTCTCGGGAGAGGCTCCCTCGTTCTCCCAGCTGGAGCAGCAGGTCAGTTAAGCAGCCGTTGACCTGGCCGGAGCCAACAGGAGCCTCTCCATGTGCTACCTGGCGGAAGGCAAGTGGTGGTGGTTGTGGGGGGAAGGTGCCCGGCAGCAGCAGTAAAACGCAAGTGATGGTGGGGGAGGTGGAGGGGCAAAACAAAAGGCTAGTGGTGGTGGTGGGGGAAGGCGACCAGGGCTTGTAGAGCCTCACTCACTCAGGGAGATCATGACATCGGGCAGGGCCGCAGCAAAAGGCAGGCAGCAATGGCTGGCCTGGCAGGCGGGCAAAAGTAGGCTGCAGGCATGTCGCGCATGCGCACAATGTTGCACATGCGCGATAGGGACTGACTGGGCAGGGAGTGGAGAAGCGGGTGGAGAGGGGCAGGGCCAGCCAGAGGCCCGATTTACTAGTTCTCCGAACTACGGAGAATCATAACAACTGGTTCTACCGAACCAGTCTGAACCGGTAGAATCCCACCCCTGATATGAATGCACCCCGATGGAGGAAAATCCATTTCAGATCAGCTTTTGGCCTGGATTATGGTAAGAAGCAACCAATTTCCCCAAATTGGAACTTCCTAGACCACTTGTCCCAAAGATGCTTTTTCAAGGGGCAACTGGGCTTTCTTATTATTCTCTGAAGACATTTCACTTCTCATCCAAGAAACATCTTCAGCACTGAAAAAGCTTCTTGGATGAGAAACAAAACATCTTCAAAGAACAACAAGAAAGTCCAATTGCCTCTTGAAAAAGCACCTTTGGGACAACCATGACCTGGATGACTGAGAATCTCCAGACTCCGAGACCACTTCATTCATACCATGTTTCTGCAACAATACGGCCTCCACCAATAGGAAGGCCCAGCATGATTTCTAGACATGAGGTGAAATTAAGCCCCACCCCCAAAATTTAGATCTATTTAAACCATGCGTTTCCCCATTTCTCACATCGTTCGTTAGAACTACACAAGGTGAAGAGAAATGGGGGGAAGGGTGGGGGGAAGAGAAAACTTGCCTTTAGGAGCGCCCTGCAAGTAGCCTAGGCTAGAATACCCCGATAGAACATCAGCTGATAGAAGCTCCCCGAAGGCAGAGTCACCAGCTGCTTCTATCGGCCAGTAGAAGCGGTCTTGGGGCGAGCGCCCACGCACACTCCCCTCGCCACGAGGCAGTTTCTATCAGCTGATGGAAGCTCCACAAAGGCAGAGTCACCAGCCGCTTTGGGGTGAGGCGTGGCTGCCCGCGGAGTGCTTCTGAGAGGAGAGCGGCCACACTCCCTAGATCCGAGGCAGTTTCTTTCGGGTGATGGAAGCTCCCCAAGGGCAGAGTCACCAGCCGCTTCTATTGGCCGGTAGAAGCAGCCTCATGGCGAGGGGAGTGTGCATGGACGCTCGCCCTGAGGCCGCTTCTACCAGTCGATAGAAGTGGGTGGTGACTCTGCCTTTGGGGAGCTTCCATCAGCTGATAGAAGCGGCCTCATGGAGAGGTGAGTGTGCACGGGGCGCTCTAGGTGGGGGAGGAAATTAAGTCACCCCCGAAAAAACAGCCTAGCCGTTTTTCGGGGCTCAAAAAAAAAATAAGACCCAGACTTATTATATGAGGAACACGGTAGCACTGCTGGCAATAGAGCCAAAGCTCAGATAATGACCTGCTATCTCCTCTACACGTGTATTTCATTCGTCAGGAACCTTACGTTAATTCATGCATTGACTACTCAGGCATATTTATAAGCTGCTCAAGAGCCAAGAAAATTGCAGAGACTTGTCCAGGCAGTCTCAAAGACTGAATGGAATAAAAAAATGTACTTCCACAGGAGTGTGTGTATCTGAAACTGACTTTTCTGCAACAAGTTACCAAAGCATATATCTGTCGCTGAATAATGTATGTTTAGCAGGGGTGTCAAACTCAAGGCCCGGGGACCGGATCCAGCCTGTGGGATGCTTAGATCTGGCTTGCGGGGCTGCCCTGGAAATAGCAAAGGACTGGCCCGCAGTTCCTTTTCCAGCAAAAACGGAGCTCAGGAGGGCCTCTGTTTTCGCTGGCAGAGGGTTGCAGAAGGCCGTCCCAGCCAAAAACGGAGCTCAGGAGCCCATTTTTGCTTTCAGAGGACTTGAGCCACCACAGGCGCCCCAAACATGAGTGACATCATGTGGTCATGCCCCCAGCCCCCAAAGTTAAACACAACCCTGATGTGACCCTCAATGAAATCGAGCTTGACACCTCTGATGTATAGGGTCATGGAAAATTGGGTCTATGACAATTCGCCATGGCCAACTCACCATGGCTAACTTGCCACAGCCAACTCGCTGCAGGACAACTTGTCATGGCCATCTCACCACAGGACAACTCACTGCTGGACAAGAGTTACACTAATACCAAAGAAATGGTGGAATAGAATCATTAAGGAAAGGATGCGAAAAGAGAGACAGAATGAAATGTGAGTGGCAAAAATTAAAATAATTATTATTTATTTTAAATAATTAAATAGAATTGTTAAATTGTTCCACAGCGAGTTGTCCTGAAGTGAGTTGGCCACGGAGAGTTGGCTGCAGCAAGTTGGCTGTGGCAAGTTGTCCCATTCCCTGGAAAATTTCCTGAGTCAAAATATATTCTCCAAAAAGTAACGAATAGTACGAGGACAAAAACTAAACTCAAATTTATTTTATTAAAATTAAAGGGTCTCTGGTCCCCCTCTGTCACATTAAAATTATATTTGGGTAACCCCTTACACAAGAGTCTGTGGAGTTGCACACACAACTTTCAGGAACTTCAGGTTGTGAATATTTATCCAAAACTAGTATTATGTCAAAAGCGTATCACATAATAGCATTTTTAAACAAATGTTCCATTCCAGAACAGAATGTTTCTCTGCTAGTTCGTCCACTACAGGCACAGATAAATTTACCTAGACCCGAGGAACAGAACATTTCACACTTCCCTACTTAATAGGAGTAAGTGCATCTTAATCAGAATTCCAGCCAACCATGGCCTTCTCCAGCAAATCATTTCATCTCTCTCCATCTCTGCACATCCAACACTCCATGGCCATCACTATGCTTGAACCTCGCTGGATTGTTTCGGGTTAGTTACCTTTTGCCTAAATATGGCCTTTAGAAAAAGAAGCACTTGTATTTTTGCAAGAAACGAAGAAGCTTCTGTAGACTAGATTTCTATTTCCCAAGCTAGTTTGCCATTGGAGGAAATCATGTCAACTTTCCAGAAAAACACTGCAGGAAAAGAACCACCCTCCTGACTCACATTGTTCTTGGCGTTGGGCTTCATGCCAATGGTGCCAAATATCTCCTCTCCTGTCTTCAATGTTAGATAGTCTTCCATGTAAAAGACTGTCTGTTTCCAGTGGGTGTAGGGAGATTCAGGACCTGAAAGTAATAAGAAAATGAACTGAACAAAGGGCAGCCAGGAGGGAAAAAGTACCCAAAATGTGTCTCCAACCATGTGCTTGACTTAGTTGACTTTAGATATTTTCCTCCAGATAAACTGAAGTTCTCCGAATACCCCAATAATTCTACTTTTCAATCTCTCAATCAGTAAAATCTACAAGAATGCTACGGTGGGAGGATACCCAAGCTACTGAAAAAACAGCCTAGATAAACCTACTGCAATAGTCCTATCTGTTTGTCAGCAATAGTTTACTGTGTTTCCCTGAAAATAAGGGTGACGAGCCCCTGTGAGGCCAGCAACAGCAGGTGCAGCAGGTGCAGCAGGCCCAGCAGCCAGGCAGAGGCATGGTGGGGGGGAGGTGATCCTGATGTGCCGTGTGGCCTTCTGCCTTCTTGTACCAGTTGCAGCAACTTGAGCAAGACCCGAGCTCCAGACGTGGCGGAGCGCAAATTGTGGTTATCACCTGCTCCAGAGCCAAAAGGTGAGCTGCAGAACAGAGGGGCCCTCAGTGGTAAGATTGCCTAGCACCACGGGCAGGGCCGGTGCTGGCGAGAGTGTACAGGAGACACCTCCAGGCGGCTGGAGAGATGGAATGAGGTAGCTCCCGGCCCTTGCTGGCTCAGCCAATCCGCGGGGCTACAATTAAGGGGCCGAATCGGGTTCAGGCCGAGCTTGAGGTGGCGCTTTACCCACATTGTCAATCCCAGTGCTACACCGAGTCGCAATGCGCCCCCCTCCCATGCACTTGGCACCAAGGACTGGCCGCTGGAGTCATGCTAATGTGGAGGGAAGGGACCGAGCCTCCATGAGGTGACTGGGGAAGGGAAGGAGTCGCTGTGCTAAGCGCCACCTCAGGTATTGCTGACCATGTTTGTGAGGGGACATGTGGTTGGCTGGGTGGTCGTTGGCTGTTCTTGGCAGAGGGCGGGGAGAGGGGAATAAGCTTTCTCCTCTAGCTTCATCGCCCCCTCCTCAGCCAGGGGGCGGGGCGGGGGGGGGCAGTTACAGTTTCCACTCAGGCCTTCAAGTTATGTGGGCTTCTGAATCAGTATACCCAGAAGTGAGGTAGAACGCCCTCCCTTTAGTTTTTTTTTGCAGTGTTCTATTCTCTGCCCTTGTTTGGGTGATTTGCACATCTCTCGTGCCTGTCCACTCCATCCTGTCTCTCTGCTTGCCCGCAGCTGCTACCAGACACTCGCCACCTCCTGTGATGGCCGCACCCACACCCACCCCCAGGCTGATGATCTTCGCTAGGGCTTATTTTGGGGGTGGGGCATATATTAACCACATGCATAAAAATCATGCTAGGGCTTATTTTCAGGATAGGTCTTATTTTGGGGAAAACATGGTGGTTCAGTGTTACTCAACCTTAGCCACTTTGAGACATGTGGACTTCTAACTCCCAGAATTCCCAGCCGGTATGACTGGTTGGGAAATTCTAGGAGTTGAAGTCCATTCAGTTTAAAGTTGCTAAGGTTGAGAAACACAAATCTAGCCTTTCCAGTAGTGCTTCATTACTGTAAGATATTAACTAGTCATATTTTAAAACTGAAAATTACATTGGTTTAGTTCTATCCTTTACCAGAATAGTAACATTTTAGCACCCAAACTCCCCCACACTGGATCAAAATCCCTTCTTGCTGATTTCCCACACTGAGGCAACAAGTGCCCTTACTGGTAGAGAATCCAGTTCGCTTGTGGCATCGGGTAAACTCTATGTTGAAATAGGCGACCAAGGCATGGATGTAGTCATTGCGCTTCACTTGGAGACAGAAGGGGGATGTGAAGGTGAGGTCCTCCACCTTCACTGTGTAGATGTCTACCTCCTGCCACAGGTGAGTAGGAAGGAGAGAGAAAACAAGACAGGTCAACATACCTTCACTATCATCACAAAACAGTAACAATCATTCTTTCTGATAGCAACCTCCTGCAGATTGCAAAAATAGCAATCCTTTAGAGCCAAAACAGTAACATCTGAAAGCCAAATATATGGAGGCATCCTGAGATGAACTAGCATTTGACACAAAAAATGAGCAATTTGTAGTTTTTAAGTTTTATGCATCTGTGCAACCTCACTATGTTCATAGATAGTCTGCTATGCTCTGGGCCATATGGTGACTTATACCAAATCTGATTGTTTTCCCCATTTTTCTCTGTGAAACAGAAGAGAATACTCCCTTACTGCTCTTCAGTACAACAATCTAGCATTTGTTCTTAGTCCCTATTTGCCTATTTCCATAATCTTCTCCCGGTTATATGCCAGGGCTGTTCTCTCTTGCCTACAAAGTCCCCAAAAGGGTCATTTGCATGGATAATCCAGATCAGCAAGTGCCATGGAAAGACAAAGCATAGAGAGGCCCTGCCAAAAAAAACAGGTGAAGCAAAAAAGAAAATGTTCCTAATGCAGTGACAGGCACTTACAACCTTTATCAACATGACAACTAAATACCCAGTAAGATTAAGAAAGATTTCAAATGCTGGATAGTAAATCCTCAGGGCTGGTGCTATATTTCCTCTGAGTTCTGAAAAGTTCCCGGCATGCCGCTGTGAGCGACCTTCTTTGGGGATAGCTTAATGTTCCCCTTAATCGAGATCACTGTGCTCGATATTGCTCAACGATTTTTATTCACTGGTCTGAAGACCCACTAAAACAGAGAAAGGTGATCAGTGCTAGAAGCAATATATGACAAGTGAGCACCTAATGCCATTTTATACAGGGTTTTCAAAGCAATGGCAATTAAGAAAATCAAGGGCAGAAAAAGAAATTACCCCATACCTTGATGAGACAGGCATTAGTGACCAACTGCTTTGGGTCAACAACATCCACCAAGGGCTCTTTGATTGCCACATCTTTGATGCATGACATGTCAAATCCATATACGTTCTCCCACCCTGCAGTAAGAAACACAGAGTTTAGAAGGGGTTCAGATCCTGGAAAGCCTTTGCAATCACACTCGCCCACTAACAAAGGGAACAATTAAAAAGAAGCTGAGAAAATGTTCCCTTAAAAGAGTCACCAGGAAATATCTTTCCCCCATATGGATGATTCCTTATGCGCTCAAAGGGCCTGGCATCCTTTTTGGGAAAGAACTTGGTACTTACAGTGGATCTTGTAATCTTTGTACTGCCGATCTTCAATAGCAGTGATGTACAGCGTGGCACAGTCTGGAAAAATAAGTCCATCTGGGGTCTGGCACAAAATGGATGGTAAAAGAAAAACAGTCAGCCACAAAACAATGACAATCCTTTTCTTCGTGGAGAATCTAATTTCTTTTTTTAAATGACATGGGGACTGAGCAGGGGAGGGACAC
This sequence comes from Naja naja, assembly GCA_009733165.1. Lineage (NCBI taxonomy): Eukaryota > Metazoa > Chordata > Lepidosauria > Squamata > Elapidae > Naja > Naja naja. Next base: position 1,483,750 of record SOZL01000008.1, on the reverse strand, counting down.
ATAATATACATGTTAAAATTCATGTTTCTTACAATTATTTATACCACAACTTTCAAAATAATAATACAGTACCGTAATACCCAAACGGCTTGCAAGCATTATAAATCATTCTAAATAAAAATAAGAACAACTTTTAGGATCCTTTCCCTAGTACTATGAGTACTAATGACACTGTAAGGAGAAGGGGTAACTTAGAGAAGTTAACAGGAGCATTAATTATGAAAAGTGAAAATGGGTTTCAAATAACATTGCATATTTTGACTTCTGCACAAATTACAAAAAGCCATTTATAATTACTAATACGTGTCTGTAGTTTGAAACCATAATACATTAATAGTCTTTAAGTACAACACAGGTAACATTAATTCTCAGAGGTTGTCACTGTCAGAGGTCCTTAAGCTGGGGTTGAGGAATCTTTAGCCCTCCAGATGTTATTTAAATTTAAGACTTGTTTCCCTCCCTATTGACACTGTAATTAGATCTTCAGCAACATTCGGATGGCTACAGATGCCACAGCGTGTCCTAGTGTAATAATAGTATTAGTATCCATAGAAAAGAAGTTTGCACTGAAAGGTACCTCTGAACAAGCTACAGTTCAGAATCAGTGGTGGGATTCAAATAATTTAACAACCGGTTCTCAGCCCTAATGACTGGCTGGGTGGGTGTGGCCAACTCGACATCACTTCTTTGCCCTAGTAACTGTTTTAGCTATAAAGATATACAGATAATCAGAGTTGGAAGGGACCTTGTAGGTCATCTAGTCCAACCCCCTGCCCAAGCGGGAGACCCTACACCATTTCTGACAGATGACAGTCCAATCTCTTCTTGAAAGTCTCAAGTGATGGTGCTCCCACAACTTCTGAGGGCAAGGTGTTCCATTGGTTGATTGTTCTCACTGTCAGAAAGTTTCTCCTTATTTCCAGGTTAAATCTCTCCTTGTTCAGTTTCCATCCATTATTCCTTGTCTGGCCTACAGGTGCTTTAGAAAATAGCTTTACCCCTTCCTCTCTGTGGCAGCCCCTCAAATATTGGAAGACTGCTATCATGTCTCCCCCTGGTCCTTCTATACCAAAAGGTGGTTTATTATTTCATGCATTTATTACTTAAATAAGAACAATAAAAGAGGTACACAAAATTAGACTTTGTTACAAGGAAGTGTTTTACAATATTAATGAAAAACTATTAGATATTACCTGACAAAAAACAATACTGTCAGGAATTGCATATTTCTGGGAATTTTAAAAAACATTTTCTACAAAATCTCGATAATTGTTAATATTTGGTAATTAAAAATGTCACTAAATAGGAGCAATTGTTCTTCAGCTGCTTTCCATGGAACTACTACTACTTCAATATTCCGGTAATCTGGCTCCAAAAAATTGAGAAATTGTAATTTATTCCTGTCTTGAAATTGGCTACAACCTGTTTTTAAATGTTTACAATCCATTAGTCTTTTATTCAAATTCATTATGATGTTTTCTAAAACTCTTTCCCAAGCCCAACAAATCGATGATTTTCTACAAATTTTATCCTTTTGAAGGTTTCTGAAGTAATTAATTCATCAACTTTTTTTCATATACACTCTTTTCCTTTCTAAGCATTTCAAATACTTTAATAGATCTTATCACAAGTTTTTCAGCCTTTATTATGTCTACATTTCTTGGTTGCAATGCATTTGAAAGAGAATTTTCATTTAGCATGTCAATCATCAATGACAAATCAGTCATAAAATATATATTTTCAAGACAGGCAGCCATACCTAAGTACTTTTCATTTGAATGAAAATACTGATGTAGCACTGGATAAGCATACCACACAGCTAGGGTTGACCTTAAACTACAGGCATCTTGGTCCTAAAACTCTACCAATCTTTATAATTGCAATTCCAAGTTGTTCGGATATTTTGGTAAGTTCAATTTGGTTCTTATTGGATTGATGAAAAGTAGTATATAACTTATCAATAAATATTTTAAAATTATTTACTTGCTTTATTTCCTTTATTGAATCATTTAAAATAAGTTGGAGGGGATGGTTTTTTTTTTTTTTTTTTAAATTACATTTATATGCAGCCCTTCTCCAAGACTCAGGCTGACACAATTTTTGGAGCACAATCCAATGTGCTCAGCAATAGCCTTCATTCCATTGTATATGCCTGCTTATTACTAAGCGGCATTTTTACAAGGTCAGCTAATTGCCCCCAACAATCTTGGGTCCTCAATTTACCTACCCCGAGAGGATGGAAGGCTGAGTCAACCTTGAGCCTGGTGGGATTCGAGCCTACAGTAGTTGTAGACAGCTGGATCTTAAGAGCAGGCATTTACAGCCTGAGCCACCAAAGCAAACCAGAGATCTCCAAACCAGAGATCTCCAAACTTGGTAACTTTAAGACCTGTGGACTTCAACTCCCAATTATGGGAGTTGCCAAGTTTGGAGATCTCTGGTTTAGGCAGTGCCATATTATGATGTTTGGAAACTCTTTTGCTATCCTAGTGCTTACCCCAGATTTTCTCCCAAGCATAACACTGGCACCATTGGAGCAAAATCCTATTAATTTTTTTTCTAAGAAGTTCTTAGTAAGCCCAACATTATTTAAACTTTCCATAACTAAAGAACATATTGTCTCTACATCTTGTTTTTCCAATTCAACTAGCTCAACAAAAATTGTTGGTGAGGTAACTGAATCCTCAACTTTTAAGAAAAGTATAACAACTGGTTTGCAAGATATCGTTGAGGCTTCGTCAATAATCAAACATATTTTCAGATTATGCTTTGCAGCTAGAAGGATCTCACTAGTGTGGTAAATTTTTAAGACTGAGGGGGATTTGTGTCCAACAAAACGGGGACAAACAAAAAAAGATATAGTCCAAAATAAGAAGTAATCTAATGAAATTCATAGGCACATTCACAGAGCAATACTGAATTCTTTTTCTGAAATTTATTCCTCAGTTTAAAAAACGGAATATATGAATTAGGTTCGGTATTGGGCTCAGCTTGTACTCAAGCCAAGTAGTGTTATTTTTGGAAAAACAAGTAATGATTCCATAGGATGGCTTTATTCATTCCTTTTCTTTTCCGATGCAGGGACAGATCCTGCAGAGGAAAGAACCCCAATCAACTGAGCCCATCACTAGATCAACTTTTATAAGTTGAATACAAACTTAAAACATATTTTAAAAATAGAAGTGGATATCAGCAAAAAAAAGAAAGAGAAAAAAGAGGTTAAGGAAACTAAAATAAAGTTCATTTATAAAAGGTACCTATGCCAGTAATCCAGGAAACAAGACTATGACTAGGTCAGAGCAACTTACCAAAAATTAAGGAAGGCAGATGAGGCAGAAAAGTAGCCCTTGATTTGGTAGAGGGAGGCAGATGAGATTGGGGAAGGCTGTTGTGGTTAGCCGGCAGCAGGTGCAGACAGCTGAGGAGAGCGAGGACTGCTGCCTTCAGAGATTGTGGGGCTGACAGCAGTGATGAGGAGGTTCCCAAGGAGCCTGTGCCAAGTGCGCATGCATGAAGGATTGCTTGGAGGAAAGAAGTTACAACAGCACGGGCGACTCGGGAGTAAGGCTGCAAGGTAATGGCCCCTCCTTCAAGAAGATAAAAGCCAACTGTGAAATTAACCTTCTTTGCAAAAGGCAAAGAAGTTTTGAACTCAGCCTCCTGGATATTACAGTTAGTATTTGAAGACTCTTGTAAACTATTTCTTGTCTGTTGTTTTTTGTCAGACTTGAAAAAGCTTGGCAAGGCTCTTTCTTGTTGGAGCTAATTAGTTGGAAGCAGCCTTTTATCTGTGAAGAAACAGGATTCTTAGCTGAAACTTGAACAGACTATGCTGCTGCCTTTGTCTTGTGTTTGCTTTCTTGGAACCAGATTTGGGTCAGAACAGTTTGCCTTCTGCCCTAAACGAAACCTATTTTTTACTGCGAGATGGATCAGCTTCGAGCAGAGAATGCTCTGTTGCAACAACAGCTGGCCTTATTAGCTAATCAGGTAGGTCAGCTCCAGGCTCTAGCTGTTCCACCTCCTCCTCGAAGATGATGCTCAGTTGCTGTGCCGGATAAGTTCGACAGCAACCAGGCTATGTTTCCAGCATTTTTGGGACAGTTCCAGCTATTCATTAGTTTGAGAGCAAAGGACTTCCCCATTGACCGGGATAAGGTGGGTTTTGTAATTATTTATTATTTATGTATTTATTAATTCGACTTATATGCCGCTCCCTCTCCGAAGACTCGGGGCTGACACAATAAAATACAACAGTGAATAAATTAAATTAATTAAAAGATATTAAACATTTAAGCAATTAACGCGTTTAAAACCCCAATTAGATAACCCCAACCCAGGAGAGTCAGCACAACCCAGATTGTAGGAAGAGCCAGGTTTTCAAATCATGGCGGAAGGAGCGAAGATCGAGCCAAACGAGCTCAAGCGGAAGAAGATTCCACAAAGTGGGAGCACAGAATAGGCCCTCTCCTGGGTGCCGCCACATTGTGTGTGAGCGGCACCCAGGAGACCCTGCCTGTGCCGCAGGGTGGTTGGCATTAGATGTTGGGAGAAGCCTGCTCTCTGGCTCTGCAGCACGCTGGGCCACACCCTTGCTGGTGCAAGATAGTGCTTTGCTGAATGACTTCCGGGGGTTTTGTGACCATCTGCAGTTGATGTATGAGGACCCCATTAAAACTCAGACTGCTGCTTGTCGTTTGAAAGACTTGCAGCAGGGACAGCAATCCTTGCAGGAGTATGTCAGCGAGTTCCGGCTGCTTAGCCAGGATTCAGCCTGGAATGAGGCAGCACTTATGGACACGTTCCAAGACGGGCTGGCGGACAAGTTGCAGGATGAGCTGGTGCAGGTGGATTGTCCTGCGACGCTCAACACATTGATTCACCTGTGCCTGAGGATCAACGCCCGCCTGCAGAGGCGGAACCGTTGCCGTGCTTCCCTAGAGACTCCTGTGCCCCTGTTGTGCATGACACCCCGTTCCCACGGGAGGAGCCCATGGACCTAGGTGCCGCCAGACCCCGCTTGTCTGTGACAGAGCGCAACAGATGGCGTGTCGAGGAGTTGTGTCTATACTGCAGGCAACCTGGACATATGGCTGCTTCGTGCCCCAAGAAGCAACAAGGGGCATCGGCCCCAGGGCCTGCTCCCCGGACCCAGGAAACTCAGTCGGTTCCTGTGCCTGCTCCCCGGACCTGGAAAACCTTGTCGGGAAACAGGCAGAGCCCGATCTAGAGGAGACCTTGGGTCCGGCGTGCACAGGACTTGAGTCACGTCCCGCAGACATGGATTCCGGACCCCCTTGGCATTTGATCCTGGTGACCCAAGTATTCCTGGCCAATAGTTCCCAGGGGATTCCAGCACATGCTCTGGTGGATTCCGGCACCACTACGAACTTCATGGACATAGCCTTCGCAGCAAAGTATGCAATCCCCAGTGCTCTGTAGAACCTCCTCTGCTTGTCGAGACCATCGATGGCTGGGTGCTTTTGTCTGGGCCTATGAAGGCTGCCACCCAGCCGTTGCGCCTGACTATCAGTTTGCATGAGGAGGCGATCCAGTTTTACCTCACTTCCAGATTGCATTTCCCCGTGGTCTTGGGCTTGGTGTGGCTTTGGACTCATGACCCCCAAATCTTTTGGTCCCAGAACATCACATTCCCGAGCCTGCAGTGCGTGGACCACACCCGTCAAGTCTGCGCAGGGCAGGTGATGAGTCCACCCGAGGTGTCCGTGCCTTCGGAACTCAAGGACTTTGCAGATGTTTTTAGTGAGCAGGAGGCAGACCAATTGCCCCTGCACCGGCCTTGATTGTTCTATTGATTTGGTGCCCTTCCCGTGGGCTGTTTGTATTCCATGTCGGATCCGGAGTTGGCCGCATTGCGGGACTTCTTGGACAAAAACCTCGCTCGGGGGTTTATTTGGCCCTTGTTGTCGCCTTTGTCTAATCCGGTCCTGTTCGTAAAGAAAAAGACAGGCGACTTGCGCCTGTGCTGTGACTACCATCGGTTGAACGCCATCACAGTGCGCAATCGGTACCCTCTGCCTTTGATTCCAGAACTGATGGAGCGGCTCCAGGAGGATACCATGTTCACAAAGTTGGACCTGCGCAGGGTGTACAATTTGGTGCAGATCCGGCCCAGAGATGAGTGGAAGATAGCATTCGGGACCAGATATGGGCATTTTGAATATACGGTCATGCCATTTGGGTTGACCAATGCTCCTGCCATCTTCCAGCATTTTATGAACGACATCTTCCAGGACCTTCTTGATCAGTTTGTGGTGGTTTACCTCTATGACATTTTGATTTATTCCAAATCGAGGGATAGCCACCTGCACCACTTGCGCCTGGTTATGCAAAGGCTCCAGAACCGCTTGTACGCCAAGTTGGAGAAGTGCCAATTCTTCCACTCCACCATCAAGTTGCTGGGGCACTGCATCTCTCCGGAACGCATTTCCATGGAGCTGAGTAAGGTCAAGTCGTTGCTTAGTTGGCAACCTCCCCAGTGAGTGAAGGATGTCCAGAGACTCCTCGGATTTGCCAACTATTATCAGACCTTCATCCTCAGCTTCGCTTCCCTGACTACTTCTCTCATTTGGCTCCTTCAGAAAAAGGTTCCGTTCCGGTGGGGTGTTCTTGAGCAGCAGGAGTTCCAGGCTTTGAAGCAGGCCTTCATGACAGAGCCGATCCTGAAGCACGCCGATCCACACCATCCGTTGGTGGTGGAAGTGGATGCATCGGATGTGGCGGTCAGTGCAGTGCTCCTCCAGGCTCACGCCTCTGGTGGTACCCTTTTCCCTTGCACTTATTTTTCCAGGAAGCTCAATCCTGCTGAGCGTAACTATACCATCTGGGAGAAAGAGCTACTGGCCATTAAGACGGCATTTGAGGCCTGGAGGCACCATTTGGAGGGGGCGCGCCATCAAGTAGAAGTCCAGACAAACCATAAGAATTTGGAGCATTTAAAGACTGCCTGGAAATTAAATCAGTGCCAGATCCAGTGGTCCCTTTTCTCTGCCTGCTTTAATTTTTGTGTCACCTACGTTCCCAAGTGGTACAACCAATGGTAGGCGCTCTCCCAGGCTGAGTAGCTGCATCCAAAGGATCAACTCCCACTCCGGACAGTGCTGCCCGTAGAATCATTCTCTGCTGTGCAGCAGCCAGTGGACCTACGGGCACAGATACAAGAGGTGCAGCAACACGATGCTTGGGTGGATCAGCGGAAGCAAGAAGTGGGATCCAGCTCACCATGGTCATTTGAGGAGGGACTCTTGCACTACTGCGACAGGGCCGCTCCGGGGACTTACCTTGTCGCAGTGCCATGACAACCCTGCGGCAGGGTACTTCGGCCTGTTCAAGACGTTGCACTTCATGTCTCGGACTTTCTGGCGGCCCCGACTACAACATGATGTGCAGCCCTATGTGATGTCATCCATGAGATGCCGGCAGGCCAAGTCAGCGACAGGGGCTACCCCAGGACTGCTCCAGCCTTTGCTGACACCGGAGAGACCTTGGGGTGCCCTGTTGATGGGCTTCTTGATGGATCTGCCCCCGTCAGGATTCACCACGGTGTTCGTGGTGGTTGACATGCTGACCAAAATCATGCACTTCGTTCCGTGTCGGGGCTTATCCACGGTGTGCGCCACGGCCCGCATGTTTATCCAGTACACCTTCCGGCTACATGGACTCCCAGATCGGGTGGTGTCGGACCAAGGGACAGAGTTTACCGCCCAATTCTGGAAAGGGCTGATGACGGCTTTGGACGTTAAAATCTGTTTGTTTTCTTCTCACCATCTGGAAACCAATGGCAGGACAGAGAAAGTGATCAGAATCTGCGCTGTCAATCAGCAACAGGATAATTGGGCGGAGCACTTAGCAGTCGCAGAGTTTGCATTCAATAACTCACAGCATACCTCCATGCAAACCACCAATGTGGGTTACCACCCTCAGTTCTTCTCCTTGACCCAACTTGACTCGGTTCCGAAGGCGAAGGATTTCTTGTCTGAGTTGCAGGCCATTCACCAACTGGTGCGATAGTATTTGGAGAAGGCTAAGGAAGACTACAAGCAAGTTGTGGACCGTTCTCGGAGAGCGACACAGCCATTGGCTGTGGGAGATCGGATGTGGTTGTCTACTCGGCATCTTCTGTTAGACTGGCCAGTGAGGAAGCTTGACCATTGGTACCTTGGCCCGTTCCCTGTAGAGGCAGTGATCAACCCAGTCACCTACTGTCTGAAGTTGCCTTGCTCGCTACACGTCCATCTGGTTTTCCATCACTCCCTTCTGGTTCCCGAACAGCCACCCTGTCTGCTCCGCCAACCTGACCCTTTTCCGTCAGCACCATGCGATGGAGACAGTCCATCCAAGTACGAGGTCACCAGTATTCGAGACTCTCATTCATTGAAAGGGCGATTCCAATACCTGATCAAATGGAAGGGGTACGGACCAGAGGCATTCACTTGGGAGGATGCGACTTCTGTCCATGCTCCAGATTTGGTGGACGCATTTCACACACAATTCCTGTCTCGGCTGCATCCGGACAGTCAGACCCGGGGGAAGGGCCCTGTGGTGAGGGATAGTGTTGTGGTTAGCCGGCAGCAGGTGCAGATGGCTGAGGAAAGCGAGGACTCAGATGAGGGGCCAGGACCATTAGGGAGTGGACTGCTGCCTTCAGAGATTGTGGGGGCTGGCAGCAGTGATGAGGAGGTTCCCAAGGAGCCTGTGCCAAGTGCGCGTGCGCGAAGGATTGCTTGGAGGAAAGAATAGTTACAACAGCACGGGCGACTCGGGAGTAAGGCTGCAAGGTAATGGCCCCTCCTTCAAGAAGATAAAAGCCAGCTGTGAAATTAACCTTCTTGCAGAAGGCAAAGAAGTTTTGAACTCAGCCTCCTGGATATTACAGTTGGTATTTGAAGACTCTTGTAAACTATTTCTTATCTGTTTTTTTTGTCAGACTTCAAAAAGCTTGGCAAGGCTCTTTCTTGTTGGAGCTAATTAGTTGGAAGCAGCCTTTTATCTGTGCAGAAACAGGATTCTTAGCTGAAACTTGAACAGACTATACTGCTGCCTTTGTGTTGTGTTTGCTTTCTTGGAACCAAGTTTGGGTCAGAACAAAGGCACAGGCAACAGGAAGGGAGCAGAAATGTAGCCCTCGATTGGGGGAGGGGGAAGGCAGCTCAAATTTAAAATTCAAATTCAAACCTTTACTGTCAATGCGCAACATGTGTACAATGAGATTGGATGAGCCTCCCTTAGTGCAGTCCCCCCCAAACACAAAGTACAACACAAAATACAACTCAATAGCTCATAAGTGAAAGCGAATCCCTAACCCAGTAGATCATACTGACACACAATCCTATATACATATATGTGCATAACATTATATTGCACCAGTGTAAACATGTTGCATGTTGTGCTGGCCCTGCAGGTCTATCATACTATATAGTTATGGTGTTATGTTGCATTCAGAAGTCTGACAGCCCACGGATAGAAGCAATTTTTCAGCCTGTTCATTCGGCTGCCCGATGGTAGGAAAATAAAGAAGTGCTGACCAGGGTGTGAATCATCCCTGAGGATTTTCCTCACCCTGCTAAGACAGCGGGTCCTAGCAATTTCGTCTAATGAGGTCAGGGGACAGCCTATGATTTTTTTGTGCTGTGCTCATCACCCTCTGTAATGTCTTTTTGTCCATGGTTGTCAAGCCAGCATAACATACCATGATGCAATATGTGAGGATGCTTTCTATCGTAGACTGGTAGGAGGAGGTCATCAGTCGTTGTTCCACCTTGTTTTTCCGCAAGACCCTGAGGAAGTTGAGGTTTTTTTTAAACAAGTTTTATTCAATTTTCCACAATTTAAAAACATCTTTTTAGTGAACAGCATGATTACAGGTTTCACATATACATACAAATATGATCATAGTTACATATTCAGTTTTTCTATTCAGCTTCTTATCCTAACAGTGCTTTTATACATTTTTTATTTTATTATATTATTCCAAATGCTAACCTCTTATTTAATTCATCTGTTAGATTCATAATTATTATACTTTATACTTTTAACTGTCACATTTGAATATTTCATCTTACATTCTAATTAGATACACTCCTTCTAAAAAATAGTTTCTCTGAATTATCAATTTAAGTGCACCACCTCAAAGTACTACATATTCATTATCTCCCCTTTTAAATGTTTAACTTTTTATTACCTAAAACATTAAAATTAATAATCCCTTTAAAACTACATAACAAATATAAATCAGATTCTGCATGGTTTTTCGCCATCTTAATTTCATAAGACTTATTTACAATTTCAAAAAAGAAGACATATAAATGTACTCATTTAATCCTGAACCCTAATGTTAATTTCATTTCAGCTCTCCTCCTGTATCATTTATTTCAGTATATTTAATACACATATTCCATTAATTATTCCATTCATATTTCAGTATATTTAATAAACATATTCCATTAGTTATTGCTGTTATCTCTATACAAGAAAAGAGCTTAGATTCCAATATCAAAAAATAACAGTTCTATTTTCCATCTTATCAATCAATATGTTCCTATTTCATACAATTTCAATATTCATGACTTTAAGTATATTAAAACTACCCCTCCTCACCTTGCAGAATCCCTTTAAAATATTAGCCATTATCTTTATGCATTCTAAATAAACAATTCCTTTTCATTTTTTTGCAATTCCCATATTTCTGTTTCCAAATCCTGTTTCTTATCCCATCTTTTCCCTGTCATTCTCCCCTTTTTTCTGTCACTCCAGGTTTTATCCCCCTCCTTTATATTTTCCTTCCACCCTTGAATTTTCAGCTGTTTCTGTTTACCTTTTTTAATTTTACAGATATTCCCTTTTTTATTTAACTTCTTACGTCTCATGTTTTTATTTCTCACTCTTTTCCTTCTTCTTTTCAGAGTTCTTTGTTCCCGATGATAGTTAAAAATGGCCTCTTCTGTAGTCAGCTCCACCCCATCTTCCATCTCTTGTCGTCTTTGTTGTTCATATTCTAAGATCTCATTTTCCAAAAATGTTAAAGTATAAACCAGCGATTCACCTCGTTCTTGTAATATTTCTTTCATATTTTTGAGTTCCATTTTTAATTCCAGAAGAGATATCGCCATTTTACATGTTTTTTCTAATCCAAAGAATGTCTATGAAGTTAGGTTTCAACAATCAGCTTTTATTTTATTCCTCTCCAGTTTTCAGTTCATAAATAGTCCAAATCCAAGTCTAGCCAAAATCACCAACTAATCCCAGGGCAGAATCTTCCTGCTTTTCTCTTTTTTTCAAAGTTTCAATTTTTCAAAGATCTTGTTATATTGTATCAATGTACCTTAGTGTTTTTTAGAAGCAGAATTTTTTGTTAACAAAACAAATTAACTTTAACCATTAGATGGCACTCTTTATCATAACAAATCTTCACCCCTTCCCCCCCCCTCTGTTCAGGGCTTTTTAAACCACAGTTTTCCAAAAAAGATCAAATCCAATTAATCCAAATTAGTTAAGTAGTTTCTTCTTCCAGCTTCTACCTTTTCCGGTTCAAAGCCCAACCGCTGTCAAAGAACAATTCACACCCTTTTTTTCTCCTTTCTCTTCGCCACTTAAAGTCCTTTTTAAGAAGTTCTTAAATATTAATCCTGGGGTACCTTCACTCAATTATAACATCCCATTTCTCCTGCTGTTCACTTCTTTCTCTCTCCCGTGCAATCTTGTTCCGGCTTACTCTTCCCCTTCAGGGTGGCCATTTTAGACCACCGCTTCAGACGTCTTTGGGAGGGAGCTTTGCCAAGCCAGGGAGGGGGTTTGCGACCCCCCTCTACCTGGCTGACGGTCTCCCCTTCCTCTGCCGCCCCTACGAGGCGGCTTCTGCCCCAGATCTAGCCAATCGGGGCTCCTGGATGAAGAAGAACAGACCAAAGCCCCAGACAATCGTGGTCAGCAGTCCGTCCTCGGGGAAGTCCAAAACCGGAAGCCTGGAAGTTGAGTCTCTGTTGAGCCTTCCTGACCACTTGGATCGTATTATTTTTCCAGGTGAGATCTTCACTAAGATGGACTCCCAGGAATTTGAAAGAGGAGACCCTCTCCACACAGCCCCCCTTGATGTAAAGTAGAGCAGGTTCCTCTCTCTTCTTCCGGAAGTCTAGCACCTTATGGTCTTGGTCTTGCTGATGTTTAGGTGCAAGTTGTTTGAGCACCATGTGGATAACTTCTGGACCTCTTCCCTGTATGCTACTTCATCACCTCCTGTAATAAGACCCAGTACAGTGGTATCAACTGCAAACTTGATAATCACATTGGATGGGTCAGAAGATACACAATCATAATATGTGTACAATGAGTACAGGTAGAGACTAAGCACACAGCCCTGAGGGGAGCCAGTGCTGAGCTTCAGGGAGGAGGGTGTGAAAGGCCCATCCCTCACTGTTTGTGGCCAGTCTGTCAGAAAGTCTTTATTTTTTTAAATATTTTTTATTTTATTACAAACATTCCATCTTTCATTTGAACAGTGTGTCATCTGAGTATACATATCTCATGCAATAACCACTATAGTTTATACATATTCATTGCTTTCACTTTAATATTCTATTCTCACATCGTACTAATCTACATCATATACCAAATTCTTCTAACATTCCCCATCATGGCATTTTAAATTCTTATCACATTTTTACTATTTTATGCTACCCTTCTCTAGTTTCTAACTTCCATATTTATTTTCCAACCACTGATAGAATGAATCCCATATCATATAGTATTCAGTTTGTTCTTTCTCTTGAATGGCTAATGTTAACCTATTCATTTCTGCACAAGCTAATATTTTTCTAATCACATTTTCTTCATTCGGAATCTCTTCGCTTTTTCAATTTTGTGCAAATACAATTCTAACTGCAGTCAGTACTTGAATAATTAAATATACATTCTCTCTATTATAATTTTCAGGTATAATCCCTAACAGAAACATTTCAGGCTTTAAATCAGTATGTCTGTGTATCATCTTTTCCAACCATGTATGTATTTTTGTCCAGTATCTTCTGGACAATCTTCTATAAATAGATTTCCCCCCTAAAATAGTTAAAGTGCACCACCTTTGAGTTACATATTCTCCCATTAAATGTTAGCATTTTATTACCTAACACATTAAAATTACTAATCCCATTTAAGATTATATAACACATATAAATCAGGGTCTGCATGGTTTCCCCTTTTTAATTTTAATTTCATAAAGTTTATCTAGTTTCAGAAAAAAGGACATATTAATCTACTCATTTAATAGGCCCTGATGTTAACTCCATTTCATCTCTCCTCCTATATCATTTCATTTATTTTAATATATTTAAGATATTTCAATATATTCAATAAACGTATTTCATTATTTATTACAATTATCTCTATGCGTAATAAAAAAAGAACATAAAATTCTATTATCAATGAAATAACAATTAATCAACCCTAATGCCAATTTCACTTTCAAATCTCCCCCTATATCATTACATTTATTAATTATTCCATTCATACTTAAATCAAAAGAAATGAAAAAAAATCAGCATTCCAATCCTCAAAAAGGATTGTAATCTGAGTGTAAGGCATGATGGAGATGCAAGATATCATTTTTCCTAATAGTTGTGAGAGAAGTGCCAAAGGGGACTTATCTGCCCTCATGACCTCCCCCATCATGCTCTGTAAACTATCCTTGTGTTCTTGTGAAAGGGATACCTTACAAGACACAGTGTTAATGTTTGCTCCCAGATGCAATAAACATCTGGTTGGTGAGAAATGACTTTTCTTATGATTAATAGAGAAACCATGGTCTTGCAACAGGGAGATTGTCGCTTGGAGATCCTTTAAGGCCAAGTCATGTGAGGATGATTGGATTAAAATATCATCCAGGTAACACTGTACCCTTACCGGGATGGCTCTCAAGCGAGCTGCCAAGGCAGCCAAGACCTTAGTAAAACTCTGGGTGCAGAAGATAAACCAAAGGGCATAGCCCTATATTGGAAGTGTCTCCCAGCATAGCTGAAGCGTAAATACACTCTGTGAGCCAGACAAATTCTGATGTGCAGATAAGCAATTGAGGTGAGGAAGTCACCCTCCCTGTCGCTCTCTAGAATAGATTGCAGCGAATGCATCCGGAAACGCTTGTAAACCAAGAATGTATTAAGCCTTTTGAGATCCAGAATAACTCTCCACGTCCCAGAAGATTTGGGAAGAACAAACAGCTGGGAGTAGAATCCCTTACCCTGCTGATTCAATGGAACTGTCTGGATGGCTCGAATATCCAGGTGTTGGATGGCCTGTTCCATTAGGTTCCTAAAGGATGCCTCCCTGGAAACAGGGCAAGGCACATAAACTCTGGGCGGCTGTGACCTAAATTCTAGGAAAAGGCCATGCCTGATGGTGTTTAAGACCCAAGCGTCAGATGTAGTAGCCTCCCATTGGGCTGCAAAACTAGATAACCTACCCCCAATGGGAGAACTACTACCACATTTAACAGGAGCACCGTAAAAAGTGACTTCCTCCCCCACGAAAGGGCCGCTTGCCTGAAAATTGAGGCCTATCTCTGGCCACTCTTTCCTAGGGGCGCTCCTGGCGATTGAAGGCCTGTCTCTGAGGCCCTTGTGCCCCGGTGCTGCCCTCAGCTCTGAAAGTTGACCTGCGGGAATAAGGCACTGCCCTGAAATTTGAACGCCTTGCCAGAGAGGGAAGGTATTTCTTTTTATCTCTGGTTTCCACCAGATGGGGGTCCAAGATCTCCCCAAACAATTTACCCTGTTTGAGAGGGGCAGATGTCACCTTCCACTTTTGCCGCCCATCGGCCTGCCAGTTTTTGAGCTAGATCATTCTGCGGGCAGCTACAGAGGTGACAATGACCTTGGAAGCAAATCTGGCACTGTTTAAAGTGGCATCAGCAGTAAATTCTGGCCTGGACTGAGCAGGGTTGGGAATTTTAATGTGAGGTTATTTTAATTAGATTTTATAATTGTATTAGATAATTTGATAAAGGTGTATTTATTGTTTATACATTTCTGTGTAAGCCGCCCTGAGTCCCCTCAGAGATGGGGCGGCATATAAATCCAATTAAATAAATAAATAAATAAATAAATAAATAAATAAATTCGGCTGCTGCAACCAGCTTATGGATGTCTTGGTGCACTCGGACATCCGTGGTAGGGACCCTGTCTTGCAGTTGCTTTAGCCAGCGTAAGGAAGCCCTCATAAAGAATGAGGCAGCCGAAGCAGCCTTGACCACCCAGGCAGCCGTCTGGTGAGTACATTGGAGGGACTGTTTGATCCTCTTGTCCTCTGCCTTCAATGCCTCCTCTGGATCAGCAGGATTTGAAGAGGAAGAAATCAAGGCCGTAACCAGACTGTCCACTGATGGCACTTGTAATGAGCTGGTAAGTTCAGGCCCCATATTGAAATAGCAGCATTCGTTGGCCTTTAACATGGTAGATGTGCCTGGGGATTCCAGCTGTTTTTTGATTATGTTCGAAAATAATCTAGGAGCTGGAACCATTTTTTTTTTAATTACATTTATATGCCGCCCTTCTCCGGAGACTCAGGGCGGCTTACAGGGATGCAACCCAGTGTGCTCAGCAATAGCCTTCATTCCATTGTATATGCCTGCTTATTACTAAGCGGCATTTTTACAAGGTCAGCTAATTGCCCCCAACAATCTTGGGTCCTCAATTTACCTACCCCGAGAGGATGGAAGGCTGAGTCAACCTTGAGCCTGGTGGGATTCGAGCCTACAGCAGTTGTAGGCAGCTGAAACTTAAGTGCAGGCAATTAACAGCCTGAGCCACCAAGGCTCTTAGGTCGAACTGTTGGTTCATCAAAATATTGGTCGGGAGGAGCAGTGGTGTCACCTTCCACTTGCCCAACATCTGCCTCTGGCCCCAACTGGGCTATCTTCCTAGCCTTGAACAACAAAGTCCAGAACTTTTGAGAATCAAAGAGTCCGGTGAAGAAGGGTCTCTCAGGGGCCAAATCTTTATCTGCAGAGAAATCTGATTCTCTCTTGTCTTCCTTTGTTGCTCTATATGTGACACTATGTATAGATGAGTCAGGAGAAGTCCTATCCCTCAAGGATTCTCTGCTTCTGAGTGGAATGCTCAAGGTCTGAGTGTTCTGACACCACCGATTCACGCCTTTGCATTACTTGGAGGCCTTCCACAATCCCTCACCTTATGGCCCTTGACATGATATCCTCCATGTGTGGAGATAATGCTGTCTCTGCCCCTTCAGGATCATGCAAGCCAGCAGCTGTAGGTGTAAAAGTTGCTTCCACACCTTGTCTGGCTCTCTTAAGAGGAGGTGCCCTAGTTTCATCCTGGCAGACTGCTTGGGGATCTCCTTCATAATCTGAAACTCCCTCTAGAGGGTGTGGATCAGCAATAGCAGATGAGTTATTGGGTGACCAGGCTTGTAAGCAAGGTCCACTAGTGGAGGTAGAAGGCCCAGGCTCCATTTGTAAAACTGGAGGCAGAGCAGAAAAATCTGACTCCGCTGGGTCTGGTGATCTCTGGCTCCTCCCACCAGCAGCTCTTCTCCACCTGTTTTTCTAGAGCCTTCTGCCTTCTCAAGGCATCCTGCGCCTCTGCCCTGGAAGGTTTCTTGGGTTCAGGAGCCTTTCTCTTTTGCCTGCCCCTAGATTTACCTCTAGAAGTAGAGGGACTGTGACCATCTTCCTGATCTTTATCTGCCATCCCACTGGGAGATTAGGATTAACAAACACAGCCAGAGGGAGAGGATGGATCCTGGTGGGGAAGGGGATGAGAAGTTAATAACACATTTACTGCTTGCCTTTGCCAGTAAGGCCCCATCCAAAATAAAAAAGACCCTCTTACCTCTGAACCAGTGAAGCAAGCCTAGATAGTCCTATTGCTGGGCTGCAGCCACACCCTGCCGGTCACTACAATGTAATAACGGACCTGCATACAGGTATACTGGTGCCTACACAATCACCTCAGTGCTGGAGCCAGAATCACAGCACTGGCAACGTGGTCAGTCTGCACTCTCAGCTGGGGTCAATCCTTCCTTCTCCTCTTCTGCACCCACCGCTGCCACGCGGCTGCGCCCCCCAGCTGGGATCGGGCCGATTACCTGATCAAGCGGCTACTTTGTGCTGCTGCAAAGTCTCCTGCTGGGCCGATTGCCCTCTCAGACGCTGCTGCACATTGCTGCGCTTTGCAGCCAAGGCAATCGAAAACGAAAACAGGCTGTTAATTGCTGTTTTCTTCGAGACTGGGATGATAGTGGCTACTTTCAAGCATGATGGAACGCTGGCCGTCTGCAAGGAGATGTTAAAGATCCTTGTTAGGACCTCTGCTAGTTGGTCGGCACAAGTTTTTAACACTATCCCCAGCATCCCATCTGGACCTGCAGCTTTACTAGAGTTCACGCCTTCAATACAGCTCTCACTTTGTGTTCGTACAAGGTGAGTGGCTGGGAATTGGAGGGCTGGTGGGCTGGAGCTACAGGGTGAGGTCTTTTCACCTCATAGTGAGTGAAGATGTTCAACTCCTCTATCAACGAGGCATCAGAGTTGACTGTCTTCGTTGTGTTGCCCTTGTAATTGGTTAGGTGCTGAGGTCTTGGCCACACTTACTTCGGGTTGTTGTCTGCTAGATGGTTCTCCACCTTTTTGTTTATATTTTTGTTTTGCCATCTTAATGCCTCTTCGTAGGTTTACCCTGGCCTCGTTTTACTTTTAGTTTAGTTTAGTTTAGTTTAGTTTTATTGGACTTATATGCTACCCTCTCTCCCTAAGGACTTAGGGCGGCTCCCAATATAAAAATGCACAATACAAAATTAAATTAGTTAAAACAGAATTAAATCCCAAGCCCAATAGAATCTAAATCTAATAAAATTTAATATAAAATAGAATTAAAAACTCATCCCACTTCACTTCAGCCCAGGCCGGCTTGCTGAAAAGACCAAGTCTTCAGGTCGTGGCAGATGGAACGTAGGTCCGGGGCTAATCGGAGCCCTAAGGGGAGCTGATTCCACAGGGTGGGTGCTCCCACAGAGAAGGCCCTACCCCTGGGCGCCACCAGCCAACACTGTCTGGCCGACGGCACCCCAAGGAGGCCCTGCCTGTGGGAGCGTACAGGGCAATGGGAAGTTGATGCTGGCAGGAGACATTCTCGCAAATACCCTGGACCCAAGCCATGTAGGACTTTGTATGTTAACACCAACACCTTGAATCTCACCTGGAGGGCAACCAGCAACCAATGTAGCTCGTGCAGGAGGGGTGTAATATGGGAGTATCGGGATACTCCCATCACAACCCACATGGCCGCATTCTGCACCAGTTGAAGCCTCCGGGTGGTCCGCAAGGACAGTCCCATGTAGAGAGCATTGCAGTAGTTGATTCGGGAAGTAACAAGTGCATGAGTAACCGTCCGTAAGGCATCTCAGTCCAGATAGGGGTGCAACTGGCACACCAGGTGAACCTGGGCAAATGCCCCCCTGGTCACAGCTCCCACCTGATCCTCCAAACTGAGCTGTGTATCCAGGAGGACACGAGATTGCGAACCCTATCCCGCGGGGCAACACCTCTCCCCCCATGATGAATGATGGAATATCCTGGATTATCCGAGATGCCAGTACGTACAGCCACTCAATCTTGGCCGGGTTAAGCCGGAGCCTGCTCCTTCCCATCCAGATCCGCACCGCATCCAGACAACGGGACATCACGGTGAGGGGATCACTGATTTGGTTCGGGGTGGAGATGAAAAGCTGGGTATCATCCGCATATTGATAATACCTCACCTCAAAACTACGAATAATCTCACCCAGCGGCTTCATATAGATGTTGAACAGGAGGGGCGAGAGGACCGACCCCTGGGGCACCTCGCAAGCTAGGGGCCTCGGGCTCAACCTCTGCCCCCCCGCCAACACCAATTGCGAACGACCTGAGAGGTAGGAGAACCACCATAAAACGGTGCCTCCCACCCCCAACCCGGCGCATAATAAGATACCATGGTCGATGGTATCAAAGCATAAGAGATCTAATAGGACCAGGACAGAGGAAAATCCGTCCGAGCCTCAGAGATCATCCACCAGCGACCAGCGTCTGCGTCCGTGCTGTAACCGGGTCAGAAGCCCGATTGGTACGGATCTAGATAACTGGCTTCCTCCAGGAGCTCTGGCAGCTGCCAAGCCACCACGCTCTCAACAACCTTCGCAACAAAGTGAAGGTTGGAGACAGGATGAAAGTTATTCAAAATCGCTGGGTCCAAGGCAGGCTTCTTAAGGAGGGTTTTCACCACCACCTCCTTCAAGGCGGCGGGAAAGGATCCCTCCCACAATGAAGCGTTGACCACTGCCTGGAGCCAGCCACGTGTAACCTCCCAGGCAGCACAGACCAGCCAGGAGGGACACGGGTCCAACAAACACATGGTGGAACTCAGCCTCCGCATGATCCTGTCCACTTCATCTAAGGACACAGGCTCGAACTCATCCCAGATGGTATTAACCAGACTCACCGTTATTCCTTCATCTGACTCTTGCCAGTCGGAGTCCAAGCCAGCCCGAATCTGAGTGATCTTATCCAGCAGCTGCTGACTAAACTCCTCAGCCCTTCCCTGCAAAGGGTCCTCCCTCGTCCCCTGATGGAGGGAACGAGTGACCCTAAACAAAGGCTGGCATCATCTGGGAATGCAATGAGAGCAGAGAAGTAAGCACACTTCACCGCTCCCATCGCCACCAGATAAGTCCTAGTATAGGCTCTTAGCTGGGCACGGTCAGATTCGGACCAACTGGATCTCCAACTGCTCTTCAGGCCCCTCCTTCGCCGCTTCATCTCCCAGAGCTCCGCCAAAAACCAAGGAGCTAACCTGCGACACGTTAGGGGCCACAAGGGGACAACATGGTCAAGAGCCTCTGAGGCCGCCCACTGCCAGGCGTTCACCAAGGTCTCGGCCCAGCTGTGGGTAAGGGAAGTGGGAAACAACCCAAGTGCCATCTGAAACCCTTCAGGGTCCATCAGGTGCCTGGGGCAGAACCTAGTTGGCTCTGCCTCCCAGCGATGTGGGGTGGCCTGCTGGAAGACCAGCCGCAGGAGATAATGATCAGTCCATGACAGGGGCTGAATAGTTGGTGAGCCCCCACCAAGATCATTACAGAGATGAAAATCAGATCAAGTGTGTTCCCCCCTCCATGAGTCGGGCCCTGAATTATTTGAGTCAGGTCCATAGCCGCCATGGAAGCCATGAACTCCTGACCCAAACTCGATGTCCCACCCAGAGAGCAGGTTGAAATCCCCCAACACTAAAAGTTTGGGGAACTCCACCGCCACTCCCGAGAGAACGTCAAGCAATTCGGGCAGGGCCGTTGCCACGGAGCTGGGAGAAAGGTACGTGAGCAACAGACCCAACTGACCACCAGGGCCCAACCTCAGGTGGAGAGACTCACACCCGCCCATCTGCGGGACAGTGACCTCCCTTGGATACAAGGTCTCCCTGATAACTATGGCCACCCCACCGCCCCTACCCTGAGCCCGAGATTGGTGAAGCACCCAGAAACCTGGGGGACATAACTCACACAGAGGGACCCCTCCCTCAGGCCCCAACCATGTCTCCATGTTGCAAGCCAGGTCCGCGGCTTCCTCCTCAATCAATTTGTAGAGGAGGGAGGCTTTATTCACCACGGACCTGGCGTTCACATAAACCAACCTAAGCCCAAGGACCTCACTTCCCTATCCCCGGGGGAGTGGGTGGAACCAGGAGGGTCGGAGCGCGCCACAGCTCAAAGATAGTGGGGGCATGCTCCCAAACCACGATATGGCCCTCCGTTTCTCCACCTCCTGCCATTCCCTATTGCCCTAGGGATTGCAGTCCCCTCCCTGTTCCCCAAGGTCCCAGAGGCCCCCCCCCCAACACCGTGACCCACTCCCGACCTGGACTGAGCTAGGGGTTCATTCAGCATGAACCCCCCCAGGCTCCCACCCGAACCGACAGCCCACCCCACTCTCTAACCCCTTTAAACCTTTGATTAAAAACACTAATAGCCTCCCCTTACAACCCCTTTTAAATTTAGGCCCCTTAGATGCGCCATGCCACCTCTCGGGATCCCAAGATCCGTCATCGAGGTAGGCTCTTGATAGTCCGATGGGCCACCTCAGGGACAGGGGGACATTCCCGAGGGCCCATAATTCCACTGATTTGTAAGTCCGTACAATAATGAAGAGTCATAAAATAATCCAGAGAAGGAAGTGGAAAATAAAAACTGAAGCCAGCTGGTAAAAACATCATGTCGACGCACCAAACCCTAGCACCATACCATTTCCCCCCCGGCAGCTCTCTCATGGCCAGTCAAGGACCAGAATCAACTCTTAGTCCAACCACCGCCCTCTCACCACGATGGTAAATTCTCAATGCCGGGGCGGGTGGGGTTGACGAACCAGTCACTGCTGCCCTCTCACCGCAGCAGGCTGAGACACAAACCCCCATCGTCCTCACACCACAATGGGGGCACAACCCCCACCGGCCTGAACAGATGTATAAGATGTATAAGAGGGGGGGGACAGAAGGGGTCCAAGATGGAAAACCTCTGGTAGCATCCGGCAGCATCCCAACTCCAGGCTCCAGAGGGGGAGACGGCTGAACTCAAAGCAGCAGATAGCAAGCAAAAACAAGCAGCAAGCACTGGCAGCAGGCAGCCAGCAATGAGCAGGCAAGCAGCAGACAGCAGATGGAGAACCAGCCAACAGACAGGACTCAGCCCAGCTGCTGGCCCAAGAAATCACACAGAAGACGTCCCCGGGCTGGGGTCTCCAAGCACCCAGCCAAACGCAGCAACCGGCACCCCAGACAGTCGACTTCAGGCCGTGGGCCTCGGGTCTCAGGTCTTCCGCAGGGGCTTCTCCTCCGATCTCGTAACTCCAACCCCTGCCAGGACTCCTACCCGACGGCCCACGCCGCTGCCCACCGGTGCCCTCGCTGCCATCTTCCGTCACCTCCGCCGCCATCGCCGTCAACGCCGCCGCCAGACACCAAACAAAGAGACCAACACCTCCTCGTCCTCGGTTGCCCTCCATCCAAGGCAGCAATCACTGGTACCCAAGACCCTCAGATAACAAGTCCGGGGGTCGGGCAGCAAAACGGAACCCCCACCCCCAACGGCCCAGAAAACCACTCCCCCCATGGCGCTCACAATCAGTGGGCCGCCATTACCCAGACATGTGCAAAAAGTATCTGTTTTGCATTACTACATTACTACTTTTCTCTGTTCCCTGCCTTAAAGGTGGAATTCCGGGCTCTCAGAAGTATCCGTACCTCCGCAGACATCCAGGGTTTACAGTTCCCATAGACCGGGGGTTGGCAACCTGCACCTCCGGAGCTGCATGCAGCTCTTTGGGCCCTCTGCTGCGGCTCCGTCATGACAGTGGCATGGCCAGAGCCTTAATGCAGGATCAAAGCGCCCCTGCACTTGCCTTTGTGCTGCAACAGCATTCCGCCTTCATCGCGGTACATTTGCTGTTGCCACCAGCAAAGAGGCCTGGGACAGAACAATGGGGGCAGAACTTGCAGGGTGGGGGCCATCCCCCAAGCCTGGCCTTCCTCCTCCATTGTCGGTAGACCAGAGAAAAGAAAGAGGTATGGGAAGTGCTCCTCTCCCCCACCAAGCACCGAGCACAACAGCCCAGCAGGAGGGGGAGATGGCTCGGCAGAAGCACCATTGGCGAGTTGAACGTCAGAGTATGTCTTCTGACCCTTCGGCACTCACCCGCAACTCTCCGCGCTCCTCCAGGCCTGGCTTGCTGTGGGGGGAGCATCCCTGATGTCTCTGCTGCCCCCCCACAGCCCCAGCCACCGCTGCTCGGGGAAGGCACAAGAAAAGCAAGCAGAAACAGCTCTCGCTGGGGCGAAAGAGCTGAGATTGAGGAAGGCACAGGCAACAGAAAGCTGAGCATTTCAAA
>SOZL01000008.1:1418634-1459814 GCA_009733165.1 Naja naja | reverse complement strand
GCCCAGCACAAACAAAGCCAGAAGTAGCTGCCCATTTCCCGCCAGTCAGGCAGCCAGAGAGAGAGAGAGAGGGAGACAGATTTGGCTTGATTTGGCTCTGTCTGCTCTGCTCTCTCCACCTTGCCCAGTTGTGCAAGGATTCAGTAGACGCTGCCTTGGTGATTGGGGGGAGGGGGGAGTTTTGTCCCCATACTTTGCCTGCCAAGCGTCTTTGGGGGCATCCAGGGACTATATTTTTCAGCCACTTTGGACCGAGTTGCAGGATGTGTATGCGTGCCTGTGTGAGTGTGCTGCTGCTCGGGATGCTTCTCTGAAGTGCATGTGGTGATCTACAGCCTGACACATCACTCCTTTTGCAATGCAAGGTTTATTTGTGTGTCTTTCCAGAGAGACAGAGAAAGTGGTCCAATTTCCTTACAGTTATTCCCTGGGTCTGTGGGTTGGGAAGTGAGGTGGGAGTGGGGAGGGAGAAGGAGAAAGAAAGAGAGAGAGGAAGAGAGATGAGGGAGAGAGGGGGGTGAGAGGGAGATAGAGAGAAAAAGAGAAAGAGACGAGAAAAAGAGATGAGAGGGAGGGAGGGAGAGGGAGACAGAGAAAAAGAGATAGATAAGAGGGAGGGAGGGAGACAGAGAGAGGGAGATACTTATTTCCCATAGAAAACACGGGGAGCCAGAAAACCTGGGTAGGCATGGCTGGGGGGGTCATGTGACCGGGTGGGAGTGACGTCGAGTTGGCCACGCCCACCCAGGTTTTGTGGCTCCCAGTGTCTTGTTTTCTGTGAGGAACTGGCCCAAGTTGCAGACTCTGATGCACTTATCCACTGTTACGTTATCTGTGCACACTTTAATATATGAGAGTACGGTGTTGGCGTATTCATGCTGTTCTAAATGTTCAAGTAGGCTCCACGCAGTGGTTTCAAAGCAATCTTGCAACTGACTGAGAGCACCCTCTGGCCAGATTTTAACAGTTTTCATAACTGGCTGAGTTCTTTTCCTGAGAGGGACATACTTCGTGCATAACCAGCAGAGAAAGATGGTAGGACCTTCCCAGGTGGGGAAGGGGAATTGCTCTGTAGGCCTGTTTCAAGTTAAGAGTACATACGGTCTAAAGTGTTCTTCCCTCTGGTGGGGCACTGCACAAACTTAGGGAGAACAGTCTTTAAACAAGCTTGGTTAAAGTCCCCAGCCATGACAACAGCGCCCTCTGGATGAGTTTTCTGCTGCCTCGAAATGACATCATATAGCTTAGAAAGTGCCATGCTGACATTGGCATCAGATGGAATATAAACAGCTATAATAATTATCACAGTAATTTCTCTAGGCAGATAAAATGGCCTACATGTGACAGTCATTAGTTCCACATCTGGGGAACAGTACGTATATGTTACTCTGCTGTTAACACACCAGTCGCTGTGTATATAAATACAGAGTCTTCCTTTGCTCTTACCGGAGTTGCCATTTCTAACGGAGCGGTAGATGACACGGCTAGTTAACCCCACTGCCGCATTGGGTACAAATGGATGTAGCCAGATCTCCATGGCAATCATCACACAGCATTTGCGGAGAAGCCTGTTTGCTGCCATCTGCAGCTCTAATTCGTCGATTTTGTGGGCGAGAAATCTGGCGTTGGTCAAAAAGATGCTTGGTAGCGCTGATCTATGGGGCTGCTTTCATAGCTGAGCTAACAGACTGGCTCTGCAGCCGCGCTTCTGTTTCCGCTTCTTTCACCGCCGTCAGTGCCTCCCTGACCTGATGACAATCCATGGAGAACCTGGAAGTCTCCCCATGCAGTTCGGTATGTCATGGGACTGTTGAAAATCGCTGGTAATGCCAGATTGACTTGCCAAACCAATGTTTAACAGCTCTGCGTGGATGTAGGTAAGTTTTGCCCCATGCACTTCACTGTTCACACACATCCATACACAGATTATTCCAAGCACCACACATCAGTACCAGGAGCTTGGGGCCGCAGCGTATGAACGTGCCATCATCTTGCGGGGGGGGGGGGAGCTGAGATCAGGAAAGGCACAGGCAACAGAAAGGGAGAAGAAAGGTAGCCTTCGATGGGGGGGGAGGCAGCTGAGATCGGGGAAGGCACAGGCAACAGGGGGCAGAAAGGTAGCCCTTGATTGGGGGAGAGCCTGCGGAGATCGGGGAAGGCATACGCGGCAGAAAGTGAGGAGAAAGGTCAGGGGCCCTGGGGGGAGCCTGCGGAGATTGGGGAAGGCATAGGCGCCAGAATGTGAAGAGAAAGGTAGGCCAGGGCAGGGGGGAGGCAGCTGGGCGAGGAGTGGAGTCTGCAGGAGATTGAGGAAGACGGGCAGGCAGTTCAGGCAGCAGAAAGGTAGGCCAGGGCATGGGGGAGGCAGCTGGGTGAGGAGCAGAGATTGGGGAAGGCAGATACCTGAGGTAGAAAGGTAGGCAGTGAGCGGGGACCACGTGGTCAAGGCAAGTGAGTGAGCGAACGAGTCAGAGAGCTGCAGCAGCTATACTGAGGGTGTGACTCTAGGCACAGGCCAAGGCAGGCAGGCGAGATAAGAAGAGGCTGGGAAGGGTCAGCCAGTGGTGGGATCAGCCGGTTCTCTGAACTGTGCAAAATCTTAAAAACTGGTTCACCTGAACACATCTGAACCAGCTGAATCCCACCTCTGCTCAGAATGAATGCCAAGGGGCTACCATCATAGCTTGAGTGTTTACAATGGAAGTGGCTTAAATACTCAATCAGATACTTTTGCTCAGTGAAGAGGAATGTTCCATTTGCCTTACTCTGAGACAGTCTTTACTTCAGATCAAATCAAATTCTGTATTACAGGTCAACAGCCCAGACCAAATAAAACTTACTATATTTTTCACACTATAAGACACACTTTTTTCCCCGAAAAAGTGGGTGGAAATGTCTGCGAGTCTTATAGAGCGAATGTTGCCAAAGCCCCGCCCACCCACCAGCCCTCACCCTTCGGCCTCTGCCTCCCAGCAATTTGCCTCCTTGCAGCAAACAGCCTGGTCAGCTTCAGCACAGCCTGATTTAGCATGAGCAGCTGATTGGCAGTTGGATCAGCCTTCTGGAATACCGCCGATCAGCTGTTCCAGGCTGCGGGAATCGCTGCCGCCCATTGCTGCCGCCTCCGTGCACCCCATTTTCAGCCTCCTCACGTCCTGTTTTTGGCCTGTTCCAGGCAGCAGGGATCGCCGCTGCCGCCGATCTCTGCTGAATGATCAGTGGCAATCCCCACCGCCTGGAACAGGCCAAAAATGGGGCACGCAGAGGCTGAAAACGGGGGGCACAGAGGCCAAAAATGGGGTGCACAGAGGCGGCGATGGGCGGCAGTGATCCCCGCAGCCTGGAACAGCTGATCGGAGGTATTCCAGGAGGCCGCTCAAACGGCTAATCAGCTGCTCATGCTAAATCAGGCTGTGCTGAAGCTGACCAGGCTGTTTGCTGCAAGGAGGCAAATTGCTGGGAGGCAGAGACAGATTTTTTTTTTCTTGTTTTCCTCCCCAAAAGCTAGGTGCGTCTTATGGTCTGGAGCATCTTATAGTGCAAAAAATACGGTATTAAATAAAATGTACACAGCTACGAGGTAGACTATAAAGAGTAAACTAAAGCATACCAGATAAAATATTAAGTCATACTTGCACTACTTTGCTATCAGCAACAAACCAGTGTGAAAAAAACTTTGCAACTTTTACTTGTGCTTCCCTACTATTTCATTAAGAATGAAATTCTAATTCCGTTTTATGCTTTGTGATTAACAGCCAAGGATGGATTTTTCATTGTGAGAATCAAAGATATAGCTTATTGATCTATTAGATTCAATAAGTCCTATGGATGATAGCAGGCCCCAGAAGAAAGAGACATGAACCAAAGTTTTCAGCTAGGATGGTTTCAAAATATACCAGAACTATTTGTAATTCCTGCTGAGCCGTTGCTAACTGTGAAAACATATTTTTGCAAAGTATACACTTCGTGTTTTGAAAATGAATCAAGAGCTGAACATCTTCCCTGCTATTATAAATGGTGCCTTCTGTCTTACTGTATTTTTAAAGGAATTAGTACTGTACTGTTCTGAAAGATTAGGTGATTTAGATCAGGGGTCCCCAAACTTGGCACCTTTAAGACTTGTGGACTTCAACTCCCAGAATTCTCCAGCCAGCTGGCTGGAGAATTCTGAGAGTTGAAGTCCACAAGTCTTAAAGGTGCCAAGTTTGGAGACCTCTGATTTAGATACTGGGATGAGTCTAATGAATCTGACTGCAATCCTGAGACTTTACAGGAACAAGATCACTCTGAAATGTTCTTTTGGCCAATAGAGTAACAGCTATTATTAATGATGTGCAAAATGGTCTCCGATTATTCTGGAAGTTTTTTGAGCTAAAAATTCTTTACTTCAAATTGGAAATGCTTTCTGAACTATAGTTTAGAATACACAACTGTGATATGTAAAAATTACATATTAAGGATTTAACCTGTGAAAATGAGAAACATAAGTAATGCCATATTTATCCTATTAATGACCTATGGAATATTAGTGGAATATTATATAATCATAAAAACAAGGTTGTTTGTGTTCTGTGAAAATGTCAAATTTCTGGCTTAAACATGAAAATGTCAAACCTCTGGCAAAGAACATGTATAAAATCTTCAGCAGGTCACTTGGACCTGGCGGAACTGTATAATGTGCTATTGGTCTTGTTTGCTAAAATTAAGAAATGCTGGTGTTCATAATAGGAAAAGATCACCATGAGAAGGGAGTTTCCTGGATATTAGATAAGTGGCTGGTGTTTAGTGGAAAAGTACCGGTAAATCTAGGTGCTTACCCAGAGAGAGAAACAGGAAAAGATGATATTAACAAAACCTTGTATGAAAGTGTATAAAAGTGTTCACCCTGCCTTTGGGTGCGGTCTCCTTTCTCTTATCTTTGAGGAGAAGGGGTCCTTTAGCTTTTGCAAACACTAAATAAACACACTTTTACGGTTCCTGGTCTTCTTGTCACTTTTTTGGTATTTATCACAACAATAGTTGTTTTGCATTCAAAATGGGGTGTTTCAAATTAAAATAAGTTTAAAATCAAAACTTCTGAACATATCTGATCACCATTCTACCACTATACCTTGTCCTTTCTGCCAAATGGAATTTTGCACAATCCAGATTTGAAAATAAGGTAGGGTAGGGCCAGCTTAGATCTAAGCATCACTGGCAGAAATCAAGGATTGAGACTTACCAGCCACTTATCCCGGGCATAGATGACAGTATTGAGCATGGACTCATAGAAAAGACAGTAGCCCATCCACTCACTGACGATGATGTCAACCTTTTCCACAGGCAACTCCACTTCCTCCACTTTGCCCTTGATGATGGACACGACTTTAGTGGAGGAAAACCACACATTTTAAAATTATGCTTCAGCACAAAAGAAAAATGGAAATCAGTTTGGCAAAGAGGACTTCTTAATATTATTAGCTTAGTCAAACCCAGCACTCCTAGTTGTAATTGTTAAGCAATCTCACAGGTTGTTAAGTGGATGGAGTCCCAGGTAAGAACAGGTACTTCATTGGACTGGGTGAGACCTGGCACAGGCTGCAGGCAGGTCTCTCCCTACTTGGGAGCTGAAAATCCTCCCTGCTGAAATCCAAGCAGTACTTTAAGCTCCAAACCAAGAATCACGTGGCCTGCATTGTGCCTTCTCCACCTCCCAGAGGCACCCTGTGCTCAGTACCTTACCATGCTGCCTCTCTGCTCAGGGGCTGAAAATCTTGCTTGGATTTCAGCTTCTTCCTGTATCTGGGAATTGGCTGAAAAAGTTACTTAGCTCAGGATTTCAGCTCCATGCCTAAATTTTAGCAGACATGGAGCTGAAATTCTTTTGCAAGCAGCTCTTTTAGCCAGCCCCCAGAAATTGAGAATCCTCTTGGTAGGTGGCAGCATCTTGCAACCTTCCCTACCTGCTTTCCCACTGACTTTCTTGGAAAGCCAGCAAAGAAGACTGCAAATCAGGCCTAAAAATAAAGAATGACATGTGGTCATCCTTCCAAGCTTTCTTTATTGCGGAGTTCCTCAATGTTTCTGGCTTTGCAAACTGGGGGTGGTGGTGGTGTGGAGATGGTTCCATGTGAGGGGCCGGCAAGCACGCCTGCCATTCACTTAATTGGAGTGCACGCTCACCCGCTGCTTGTGCACTCACCAGCCGTTTCTGCAGCCCGGTTGCAAACCCCTCATGGCCCACTAGTGGGCCATGGCCCACAGATTGGGCACCCCTGCTTTATTACTTCCACATCTATAGACAGAATTTTGCCAAATTAAGCATTTTATTATCTGCATCTACCATATACTGAGATTTATTAGGGAAGGGATGGCTTCACCCTCTCACACACGAAGTATCTGAACTGAGTTGTCTCTTATTCCTTTGGAATACCCCCCTCCCTTGGGAATCTACCTCTTTAACTACATTCCATTGCACAAATTATGATCATATGGTCATGGGGTGCTTGGGAACCCATTATAAGCACGAACAGGTTGCCAAGCATTCAGACTGTGACCATATGACCACTGTGGTTTTTTAATATTTTGCAACAGTCAGAAGTGCTTTACATGAGCCCATTGTTAATTTGAACCTTTGTTAAGTATGGTCCTAAGTTGAGGACTACCTCTAAATATCTTCTGGACAACACTGGCTTTTTGGATACACAGATAAGTGACTCAGAAATTGAGGACATTTTAAAAACTGAATTTACTTACCATGGTCAAGTTTGTTGGCTTTGACTATTTTGACAGCATAATCAGAGATACTGGAGCATTCAATCTATTAGTTGTAGGCATATACAAAGTGGGGAACGGGGTGGGTGGGGGTGGGGTGTAATAGAGAGAGATTTTTTGTAAGATAGCACATTGTATTTTTTCTTCCTAAATTAGTAAGAAACCCCCCCTGGAAATACATGTGATGAAATGGTACTAAAGAATGCCAAGTGTTAGCATAAAATCAAATGCTCTCTCTCTCTCTCTCTCGCCTACCATTCCAAATCTTCATAGAAATAACTAAGGTAGATTTGTACAATTTTACCAACACTAATTTTAATACATAACTCTTAAACTCTGCTTATCAGACCATTTAGCATTCCATCAAATCCTTTCACCCATTTTACATCCAATAGACTCCATCACAAAACCGAGACCAATAGCATATGAGCATCACGCTTACCCCAATGACCTGCTTGGCACCAGCCTTGGCTGCAAACATGCAAAGTATTCCTGTGCCACTGCCAACATCCAGGACTACTTTGTCCTTGAAGAGGTGCCGATTGTGAAACATGGAATTTCTGTAGGTCAGTGTGCGGACCTCATCTTTCAGCATTTCCTAAGATGCAGAAAAAAGGCACATCAGGGAACTCCCCCAAAATCTATTTACACCCCTGCCCAAAAATGAACAAGACTGGATCTCATTTTTCATATCCTGAGGCAAGATGGGTGGCAAACAAATTTAATAAATTAATAAATAACCACATCCCCACCAATTCTCTCACCTCATGAATCCCAAAGTGAGCGTAGGAATCAAAGTAATAATCCTTGGAAGTCATCTCTTCTGCTGTTGGTTTGCTGCTGTTTTCCAGCTGGGTGCACGAGACCTGAAGAAAATACAGAAAAAGGCCCAATTCATTCCAGGACCCCCTAATATAACTTACAATTTCCCTTAATTCCATATTTTTAAGTAAACATTTAAATTTGTACTGCTCAACTAATAATTTCATATTAATCAATATGGTCTATATAATGCCTGATTAAATGGATTTTAAAAACACTGGTACAACAATGTGCTTTCTTAACAATGTTGTGTGTGCAAGAGGCAAAACACAACGAACATCTTTTCAGAGGTGTCAATGTACATATACTTTATACAAACAAGTATGCCACTTCTTTTAGAATTAGTTTTTTACTCCTAGCAAATTCATGCAACTATTAATTAGATGACAGCCATAAAGAAAAAAGGAGTATTAGTACCTTAGCTTGTAAAAATTTACACTCATATCACCCTCTCACAAAATATTCGCAGTTTCTGAAGTAACCCTTTATTCAATTCAATGGTTTGGGTTTTTTATCTCACCAAGGGAAAACCAGAGTTCCAATTTAGAAAAACTGTCACTGATACTCTTCTGAACATGTCACTGTGCATCTATTTTAATGAGGTTCAACAGTCTACAGATATTGCAACAATTCCTTCTTCCCAAGAAACCAAATGTTTGGTTTACAAAGTCATTCTGCTTGTATCCTAAAGAGAGGTAGGATTTTGATTGGTGGAGATAATTAACACATTAGAGAGATACAGATCAGGGTGGGTTCTGGGAGATTCACAGGCTGCCAATGCAAAGGGATAAGTGGGATTTGTGTCAGAAAGGTGATGGGTGACCCTGCCATTATAATGAGAATTTTAACAGGCAATTTGGAGGGTAAGGAAAAACCACATGCACTTTCTATGCCTGGGGTGGTCTCAAGACGCTATTCTATACTTACTGCTTTTAGGGAACATTCTTTGTGTATGCACTGGGTCTAATTCTCATGTTTAATTTGGTTTGCCCATGTTCTAATAAGTAGCATTAAGTATGTTCTGACAAGTAGTAGCTCTTTAGGCAGAAGTCTGAACCCAAGACCATTATCCAGACATTTTAATCAAAAATGTAATGGAAATTCATGGACATTTATTTATTTTTGTAGTTTTGGAGGTGGTGGCCAGTGGAACTGACAAGTAAAATGATGTGTTAATCCTAAAAATTCTAAACAAATTGGACTGATTTCCAATCTAAGGGAATTTTAAGGGGGGAAATTAGTGCCTTTTAACCTCTGGTAAACCAAGTTGAAGTTGCTTAGTAGAATTAACTATTTTATCTTTCTCTAAGATTTCTTAGAACAGAGAAAGAAGGAAAAATATAGCTCAAGCCTATGTAAGACAGGCCATATATCACTGAATAGGACACATTTTCACAAGTTGCATTTTCAAGCATGTGTCTTAAATTAGGTTGTAGATTTGGAGGTGGAATTTGAGCCTCTGTAAAAACAAACTTCTGGTGGGGGGACTATCATGGACTTGGATTAATACATTTCACTTATTACTTAAGACTTCAGTGCTAGACAATTGCAACATACTGCAACTGCTCCCAGTGTTGAGTGACTGGAAGCTATAGCTGGTGCAGAGAGCAGATGGCTGAATTCAAGGAAATAGGTGCATCAATATTCCCCTACCAATGCAGATCCTGTCTTTTTTCGGGGAAATCATTAAAAGCCACCTACAAAGTCACACTGAATTCTAACTGGAATTTCTTACTCCAATCTTTTCCAACTTGATGCCTTCCAGATGTATCTATATCTAGTCCTCAATTTACGGCTATAACACAGGGTGCCTTTCTTTGCAGCAGTCGTTAAGGAAACCCATTGTTCACTATACGGCATTTTTGCCAAACACTGGAAGTATACACAAGTTCCTGGCAAAAACGTGAATATGGGATACTGTAAAAGTAGGCCAGTTGCTGAGTGCCCAAAATGCAATCATATTAAGGGGTGTACCATAAGCGTGCTATGTGGAGCCGTGACAACCTCGGCGACGTAGAGATGGATCGAGATAAGCTGACTGGTTGAGGACTATAGGCAGCAGCAGCGGCGGGGTTGATAGACCATGATCAAACCTGACGACCTGCGGGACCAAGCAGATGACATCAGCTTCCTTCGCTGCAGCCCACGAAAGAGCGGGAGGGGGATAGCGGACTCGGCGGGGTGTGGGATGACACGACACGGGTGAAATAACATGGGGAATGTGATGGGTTTAATGGGCACTTTGGGATGATGGGCACTTTGGGATGATGTGACGGGGCAAGAGGGCGTGGGGCGAGCAGCCATGGGTTAGTGAATAAACATTGCCGGATGTTAGGTAGCAGCAACGGTTGGGGACTAATTAGCTATATATGATGTAAACGCTCAAAATGTAACGATAAATACTGTGCTATCATACGTTGCAACTTAGAGCTGACTTTAAATCCTTTTTTGCTCACTGTTACCCGTCGTTCAGATTAAAGAGGAATCTACTGTTCTTGAAAATACTTGTGGTGATTGCTCATTTTGTGATCAGGACGTCGGAAGAATAGCTGAGATAGGAGCTGGGTAGGAGCATTGGAACTTCAGAACTGGGTCATAACTACCTTTTGGGAGGAGGATTTATGTGACTGATCGTAAGTCAAGGACTACCTGTATTTACAACTCACAATGTTTCTAACCCAAATGTCCAATAGGGGAGTTGCAATCCAACCAATTCTGAGGGTGTTATAACTGGGGAAAAGCTATATCACTCACTCAGAAGTTCCTATCTTAAACAAGATCCAGTCATCTGCTGCCCACTTCAAATAGCTGTGACTCTTAAATTGTTCCTCCTGAGATAGTACCTTTTTCATGATCAGAACCCTCAATTTAAAAAGGTGAATCCACTTTTTTTCTCTGCATCTACGTGTCTGAAATCCACAAGTTTCCAACAAACAGATTTATTATTATTTATTATTATTTATTAATTCGACTTATATGCCCCCTCTCCAAAAGGACTGGGGCACAAAATAAAAACACACAACAATAAATTAGTTAAAACCAGATTAAACAAACAAGCCGAATTAACACTAAAATTACAGAGATAAAACTCTAAAAAGACCACCCCACCCCAGGGTCACAGCCCGGATTGGTTAAACAACCAGGTCTTCAGGTCGCGACGGAAAGTGCGGAGGTCAGGGGCCAGGCGAAGCTCCAGGGAAGTTGATTCCACAGGTCAGGGGCCGCAACAGAGTAGGCCCGTCGTCGGGGACCGCCAGCCGGCACTGTCCGGCTGCCGGACCCCAAGGAGCCCCTGTCTGTGGGATCGTACAGGGCGGTTGGTGTTGATGTCGGCAGCAGTCGCTCCCTTAAATAATAGGGACCCATGTCGTGAAGGACTTTGTATGTTAAGGATAGAACCTTGAACCTCACCCGGAGCGCAACCGGCAACCAATGCAAGCCACGCAGGAGGGGCAACATGGGAGAACCGGGGAACTCCCATCACCACCGCGCGCTGCATTCTGCACCAGTTGCAATCTCCGGATGGTGTGCAAGGGCAGTCCTAAATAGAGAGCGTTGCAGTAGTCAGTCGCGAGGTAACAAGGGCATGAGTGACCGTACGCAGGGCATCGCGGTCCAGAACGCGAAGCTGGCGAACCAGCCGGATCTGGGCAAAAGCCCCCTGGTGACGGCTCCCACCTGCTCCTCCAACCGGGAGCCGTGCATCCAGGAGGACCCCAGATTCCTAGCCCTATCCACAGGGGCAGCACCACTCCCCTATGGTCAACGATGGACATTCCAAACTGGACCGCGATGCCGTATGTACAGCCACTCAGTCTTGGCCGGGTTGAGTCGAAGCATATTTCCGTCCATCCAGATCCGTACCGCATCCAGACAGCGAGTCATCACGGAGAGGGCATCACTGATCTGGCCAGGGGTGGAGATATATAACTGTGTATCATCAGCATATTGATA
Source organism: Naja naja (assembly GCA_009733165.1). Lineage (NCBI taxonomy): Eukaryota > Metazoa > Chordata > Lepidosauria > Squamata > Elapidae > Naja > Naja naja. The sequence goes on along the minus strand of SOZL01000008.1, from coordinate 1,448,285 downwards.
CCTCACCCCAAAACCACGAATGATCTCACCCAGCGGTTTCATGTAGATATTAAATAAAGGGGAGAGAGGCCGACCCCTGAGGGACCCCACAAGTGAGTGCCCTCGGGGCCGATCTCTGCCCCCTGCTAACACCGATGCGACCGCCCGAGGTAGGAGGAGAGCCACCGAAAAACAGTGCCCCACCCCCAACCCCCGAGGGTCGCAAAAGGATACCATGGTCGATGGTATCGAAAGCCGCTGAGAGGTCTAACAGGACCAGGACAGAGGAAGAACCCTGTCCGCTCCCTCCAGAGATCATCCATCAGTGCGACCAATGCCGTCTCCGTGCTGAAACCAGACCGGAAGCCCGATTGGCACGGATCTAGGTAGTCCGTTTCATCCAGGAAAAGCGGAAATTGTCTGGCCACCACACTCTCAACAACCTTCGCCAAAAGCGAAGGTTGGAGACTGGACGAAAGTTATCTAACACAGTCGGATCCAGGGCAGGCTTCTTCAGGAGGGCCTCACCACCGCCTCTTTCAGGGCGGAGGGAAAACACCCTCCCTTAGCGGCGTTGACCACTGCCCGGATCCAACCGCAGGTGACCTCCCTGGCGGCATAAGACAGCCAGGAAGGGCACGGGTCCAACAAACATGTGGTGGAACTCAGGCGCGCATAATCCCGTCCACTTCATCCTCGGAAACAGGATCGAACTCATCCCAGAACACACTTGCCAGACTACCTGTATCCGCTCCTCAGACCACTGCAAATCAGTGGACAACCCACTTCATTCAGTGATCTTATCCGACAGATATTGTCCAAATTCCTCAGCCCTTCCCGCACGGATCCGCCCCTCCCAGGACAAAGGAGAGAGCGCGTAACCCGGAACAGGCGGCTGGGCGGTTATCTGCGGACGCTATGAGGGCGGAGAGATAAGACCTTCTCGCCATCCTCATAGCTCCCAGGTAAGTCTAATATGGGCTCTTAACTGGGTTCGGTCGAATTGAGAGCGGGTGGCCCTCCACCTGCTCTCTAAGCCCTCCGACGGCGCTTCATCTCCCGGAGCTCCTCTGTATACCAGGGAGCCATCCGAGATCCGGCGTGTGAGGGGCGCATGGGGACAACCCTGTCAAGGGCCTCGGCGGCCGCTGCCAAGCGGCTTCAGATCCTCAACAGAGCTGTGAGTAAGGGAAGAGGGAAAAGGCCCCAGTTCCGCCTGGAACGCTCAGGGTCCATAAGGCGCCTGGGGCGGAACCATCAAGAGGTTCCTTGTCCCAGCAGTGGGGGTGGCCTTTGGAAAACCAGCCGCGGAGATAGTGATCAGACCATGGAAGGGCAGAGCCGTATAAACAGGATGCCCTCTGTCACTACGCACCACTCAGAGACAAAAACTAGGTCTAGAGTGTCCCCCCTCGTGAGTGGGGCCATGAATTAGTGGGTCAGGCCATGGCTTCCATAGAAGACATGAATTCCCGGGCCAATCGGCGCATCCCAGGGGCGGCAGGTTAAAGTCCCCAGGACTATAAGGCCTGGAGCTCCACCACCCGAGAGGACGTCAAGAAGTCCGGTGGGCGCTGTCACACAGCTGGGAGAAAGGTATGTGAGCAGCAAGCCCACCTGACCGTTAGGCCCCACTTCAGGAGAAGGGTCTCACTTCCGCCTATCTCTGGGATAGTGACCTCCCTTGGAAGCAAGGTCTCCTAATAACCACAGCCACCCCACCACCCCTTCCCTGGGCCCGTGGCGTGCACAACCGAAGAACCTGGAGGGCATAATTCAACCAGAGGACACCACCCTCGGGCCCACCAGGTCCGGTGATACAAGCCAGGTCCAGGCCTCCTCCTCAATAATCTCACGGAGGAGGGTGGCTTTATTAGCCACGGACCTGGCATTAAAGTACACCAGCCTAAGCCCAGGGGTCCCTGTTCCCGAACTCCCCAGGGAGGAGGCCATAGGGTCGGGCGAGCAACCCATGACAGAATGGCGCACTCCCAGATGGCCTACAAACAATTCATACAATCTTTTCTGTGTTCCTTGTTCTCTGTCCTGGCCACAATATTGCCCACTGAGGTTGTCCCATTGTGTATAACCATTTCAGAATATAGTGTCATTGCCTTACATGTGCCATTGAGATGATATATTATGAACAAACTGCAAGGGTCTTGATAAATGGAGAATTGACAGAATCTATAGATATAAGAAAAGGGACTAGGCAAGGTTGTCCACTGTCACCTCTGCTGTTTGTGTTAACATTAGAAGTGTTGAATAGGTGTATTAGAGAAGACAAAGAAATAAAAGGAATGAAAATTTAAAAAGAAGAGTATAAGTTATAAGCTTTTGCAGATGACCTGGCATTTATACTAGAGGATCCATTGGAATCAGCACCTAAATTAATAGAAAGAATAAAGGAGTATGGAAAAGTAGCAGGCTTGAAAATTAATAAAGACAAAACAAAGATACTAATAAAGAATATGTTAGTGAGACAGAAGAAAGAGTAGAAAGCAGCTTTAGAAATACAGGTCGCAAACAAGGTTAAGTATTTAGGGATATATATTACATCAAGATGTAGTACACTGAAGGAGGATAACTACATTAAACTCAATAAAACTTTTGTTACAGGATGCAAGACTAAGAGGAGGGTTTGCATTGCCCAATTGGGAATTATACTACCAGGCGGCAAATTTGATGTGGGTAAAAGATTGGATAACACTAAGGAACAGTAGACTATTGACCTTAGAAGGACATGTTCTGCTATTGGGGTGGCATGCATTCCTTTGGTATAAGGGAACCAAAACACAAGGGTATTTTGGAAGACATTATATTCGAGAGGCACTGTTTTTGAACTGGGAGAAGACAAAAAGACAATATTATTTAAAAATTCCATTATGGATATCTACTATTGAAGCTTTTTCTTATCCAGTAATATATAAAAAGGAACAAACAGTTAGATATGGTGAGATATTGAATGAAAAGGGTGAACTTAAATCTATGGCAAGCATTGGAAGAACAAGGTATAAAAATGAATTGGTTTTCATATTTCCGCACCTTCCGCCACGATTTGAAGACCTGGCTATTTGTACAGTCCGGGCTGTGCTGACCCTCTGGGGGTTGATTGTTTTAATTTTGGGGTTCTTAACTTTAATTCGGCTTGTAATTGTTTAATATGTTTTTAGGTAATTTATTTATTGTTGTATTTTTAGCTGTGAGCCGCCCCGATTCCTTTTGGAGATGGGGCGGCATACAAGTCAACTTAATAAATAAATAAATAAATAAATATTTACAAGTACAATCTAGATTTGATTAAGACTTTAAAATAAAAAGGTATTTATAATAGGTTGACTGAGCTAGATAAAATATTGATGGGTACTGATGAAAAGGTGATTTAAAAACTCTATGGATATTTGTTAGAATTTAAAATGGAAGAAGAATAAGGTAAAGAAACAATGATTGCATGGGGGAAAAATTTTGGATATGAGATTGATTTAGAGAAATGGCAAAAATTATGGTCTCAGAATTACAAAATGACAATGTCAACTGCTTATAAAGAAAATTTGTATAAGATGTTTTACAGGTGGCACTTACCCCCGACGAGAATTGCAAGAATGCTTAAGAATAAATATGATAAATGTTGGAAATGTCATCAGATACCTGGATCATATTACCATATGTGGTGGACGTGTTCGGATGCAAAAAGATATTGGACTAAAATCCACACGTGGTTGGAAAAAATGATACAACAACATATAGACTTGAAACCAGAAATATTTTTATTGGGAATTATACCAGATATTTACAATAAAGAGTTGAAATACTTGATTGTGAATGTTTTCACAGCAGCTAGAATTGTATTTGCTAAGAACTGGAAAAACGATAAAATACCTATGCAGGAGGAAGTGATTAAGAAAATTATGGATTGTGCTGAAATGAGTAAATTGACATTTGAAATTAGAGATCAAGAAGATAAACAATTTTATAAGATATGGGATTTGTTTTATCAATGCTTGGGTAAAAAGACTTGATAATGTAACAGATTATATAATTTTGTAATAGAAATATAATAGATTGATATAAAATACAACGTAGACATATATAACCACTGGATGAAAATATAAATTTTACATTAAAATTGAGAATATCTCGTATAAATGATGAAATAGTTTAGTCGTGTATAAATAATAATTGATAACTATGTAAGAATGTTTTATATTGATAATATGAGAACCTTTTTTATAAATTGTGAGTGATGACTATGAAAGGATAACACAAAGGATCTGTAACTAACTGACACGCTATGTATATATAGAAGATGGTTTTTATGTTTTTTATGTTTTGTTTGTATGTCTGTCTTAAAATAAAAACTTTTTTTCAAAAAAAAAAAGAATATAGTGTCATTGTCTAGCAGAGTGATATAACAAGCCCAGTTGATTTAAACCATCTTATAACTAAGCCTACACGTTACTAGACTGCTGGGGGCTACAGATTATACAGAGCAGCATTCCTAAGCTAAGGTATAGATAATACTAAGTATTGCCGTTGTAACTTTGAATGGTCACTAAATGAATTGTTGTAAGTCAAAGACTACCTGTATTAAATCCTAACAAGCCATAAGTGCACAATATTTCTTTCACCCAGGTTGCTCAAACTCATCTGGAGGGTACCAGTGGAGAAATCTGTTTTCAAGGTTAAATCAAATTGTTAAGTCAAATTGTTCCCATATTTGCAAAGCTTTAGGCAAGCCATAGATATTGCGTTTAATGGATAAGTTTTATCCTACTCTTTTGATGTTATAAAACTAGGTTTATGCTATCCTTAATTGAGTTGTTTAAAGTTAATATGGCCTTGGGCAAAAAGTGGATTAATATTACAGTAACAGAAAAATGACAACTTGAAATGCATCTCAACAAGCAAGCAATGGTTCACTAAAACTTATGTCACAACAAAATCTGCTCCTGCCCTTAAAGGTTGTCACAAGACCTCAGCTGTATGGATTCTTTACCCCCAAAAGAAAACGGGGAGTCTCTGTGCATTTTTTTAAAAAAATTACATTTATATGCCACCCTTCTCCGGAGACTCAGGGCGGCTTACAATTTTTGGGATACAACCCAGTGTGCTCAGCAATAGCCTTCATTCCATTGTATATGCCTGCTTATTACTAAGCGGCATTTTTACAAAGTCAGCTTATTGCCCCCAACAATCTTGGGTCCTCAATTTACTTACCCTGAGAGGATGGAAGGCTGAGTCAACCTTGAGCCTGGTGGGATTCGAGCCTACAGTAATTGTAGGCAGCTGGAACTTAAGCGCAGGCATTTAACAGCCTGAGCCACCAAGGCCCTTTCAAGGCCCTTTTTAGTGCTAGTCAGATGCAGAACAGATTGAAGTTCTAACTAAAGTGCACCAGCTCCATTTGATGGAAGAAAAATTTCTGGCTCTGGCATATTATCCAGAAATGGATAATAATTTGCCATTTCAGTCTTCTTAGTACCACCATATCTAGGAGGTCAGCTCTTTCTCGCTCCCCTCTCCCCCACCACCACTCCCAATGCTCTCAGGGCAATTATGTCTCATATTCCCACAATGCACAGGAAAGTTTGGCAGGCTTTATTGTTAATGGCCTACCTCCCGAGCTCCTCTACCCCCTGAATGTCCCCAGGAGCTGCAATAAAAGTTAAGGAAAGAATGCTCAAGTGCTCCCAACGCAACCAACACCCTGGCTTAGAACCCGCCAGCTCTGCCCCACAAAGTCTCCTCAGTATGTCAATGTCAGGCAGTTAACATTTTGTTTAAACTGACTGACATAAGAAAAAGAAAGGAAAAAAACCCTGAGGTACAAACCTTTCACTCATACATCAACCAGAAAATAAGCTTGATTTCTTTAAACAAAGATGCAAGACATAATAATTTGTATGTCTAAGATAAATGCTAAAACTTGAAAAGTGGGTATTTAGGAATAGATGCTCATAAAACATCATGGGACAATAGCTGGGCAACACATCAAAAGTAGCAGCTATGTGCAAATCAAGCAGCTGAACTATGTGCAATGAATGTTTTCTGACCTAACATCCAAAACTCTCCCCTTCCAAAATATCAAGGAATGCCTAAACATTTTCTACCAACACCCTGAGAAAATAAAAATAAGTGTTGTAGCAAAATAGTGTTATTTTATTTGCAGCTTTATCAATGAATCAAAAGAGGCTATGTTCTAGTCAGTTTCCACTAAGGACGTAAATATATGTCCTTTATATGGGCAGCAGGGTGAACAATTTGAAATAAATTACCATGACTTGGTCCATATTTTCAATCAGTATGATTTAATATCCACTGTACACACAAAAAAGGTATAGTCATGAACCCCATTCTTTTTTCATTCTGCACTGTTTAGACTGAACAGGCACTGCATCATAGGATTAACTGAAGGATATGGACTAAAAGATGCATACAGAAGCAAGAAAGAAGAAACAAGAATATAAAGTAATTATGTGAAGAAGGGGGCAAAAACCCAGAAAGTAGGTATATTCTACATCTAGAGCTTATGGAAAATGACATTTAGTTAGTCCCAGCAGTTTGAGAGAAGGGCAGTACATCTAAGCAAGAGCTACAAAAGCAAGGGGATAACTATAGATGCAATTTTAGCAAAAGGCAGATGCGTGGGGGACTAATGGATGATGCATCACCAAGCTGGCTACAGAGCAAGGAAAGATCTGGCCTGAGCTCCACCACATCCAGGGTTGAGCACCAGCCTAGTGTTCATAAACTCAAAGGATATTTACATCTTTTAGCGGAGTCTGCAGGCTCATCCCATTAGCCAGCGTGGTTACAAGATTCTAGGAGAGAGAGAGTAACAAGGGAAAGAATATCAATTCAGAGCTCAACGGGAACTGATCCGGAGCCTGGATTATTTTAACAACTAAGATTTCGAGAGGAAGTAAGGCAAATAAAAAAACGATGAAAGTTGACCAACAAACAAGGAAGCAATTCTGGGATGTCTCTCTATGTGAGGGGTTAATGGTAGTTTCCTGCTAGGCTTGCCAATGGTTTCCAGAAAGAACAATTTCCAGAGTTGGAAACCAGCATTTAGGATTACAACAATCCACCCAGAATCACATATGTGAGATGTGTAGTATGTCTTCTATGGTAAAAATAGACTAGCACCCCACCTCCCCCAATAACATATGCATCTTCTGTTCAACCATATCACTAAACAGAACTATAGCACAGAGAGCAGGGTTGCCTCCAGTCACAAAGAGGCTTTTTATAGGATTATCACAATCCCATGCCAGGAATAGAAAAGTCATCTGAAATGCCAGCAGAGTTGCTATGCCAAACGTCAAGGTCTCAGTTATACACCTACTGAATGACAGCACTCTCTACCACCTATTCTCCTTCAGTATGTTCAGTTACAGCACTTCCAAGAGGAATTGGTAAACACAACTGTATTGGAAATAGTTACTTAAACATTCAGGTGAAACAGAATGCACAAGTTGCATGCATTACTTAAGAGATGCCGGGAGTCATCCATTAGGTGATAGGGGCTCCTCATGCTACATTCCTGTTTGGAATCACCTTGTTCCCCACATCCTTAGTACTCTGCTTTTATAATTATTTCCAATTATACAATTATATTTGTATATAATTATACAAATTGTCAGCTGACATATATGCAGCAGTTATACCACAAGCTGTCAGTACTAGCCTACTCCTCAGAGGGTAAAACTGTAGGATTTCTTTTGGTAGCCTAGTGTGAGTTACCTGTGTGCCAAAGCCAAGCATCATCACTACATGCTCCCTAGCTGCAACTGCTCTTACATTTGGTTGAAGGACAATTAAGGCAACCAGCTATCTACTGAGATGATAATCTTCTTTAACTAATGAAGGTGAATATATGTGTCCCAGGATAATGTTGCAGGATCCAATCTAGCCTAGAGAGAAGTTCCCTGAAGATGGGCTCTAGTACGAGTCTGAAAGCTTGGAAGACAAAACCTCTGGTCCAGGTGACTGACCCAGACTGGATCCTACAATCTTCTTTAAATTGAAGGAATTGAAAAAAAAGTTAGTAAGTCGCTTATTGGGGTTAATTTGGATTCCTACATCAAGCAAGGGATACACCGTGGCCTAAATCAGCTTTCAACTCAAGAATTTCCAAAGTACTCACCAGTAAGCAATGTATGGTAAATGCCCAGATCAAGAAGCTTGGTCTAAATGGATTGTTCCAATTCTATGGGCTCTATTAAACCAAACACCAAAGGGCAGGAGGGGTTGGAGAACATCTAAAATGGGATGAGCTAGAAGATGGTAACAAGGATACCTTCCCTACAGTGAACTATTGGGCCCTGTCATTCCCATTCTAGGAAGACAACCAGCGAATGGGCATTGGTATAATTACCTGAGAACGCCCTTTCTATCTACGCTGCAAGGGAGTCCAGGATGGTATGACTCCTCCCTCTGATGTCATCAAGCTGAGTCTGCCACTATATAAAAAGCCAGCCCCTAGCTGGCTCCCCAGCACAGGCAAGATTGCGTGACAGACATAATGTGCATCTGGAAGAGAAAATATCACAATGAAATCACCTCCCCGCCCCCCACCAGGACCAGACGCCAAAGGGTGGGGCTGGACTCTCTTGTAGCACAGATAGAAAAGGCATTCTCAGGTAATTATACCAATGCCCATTCTCAGCCACACTGCGACGAGAGTCCAGGATGGGACATACCAAAGCCTGCATGTCCAAGGGAGGGCCCTCGTCTGGTCCCCTCACTCCGACTGTGAGACAACCTTCTGTAAGACCTGTCGTCCAAACGCTGCCTCAGCAAAGGCAAACGAGTCAAGTTGATAGTGGCATATAAACGGTGACGGGGACACCCAGGTAGCCGCCTTGCAGATTTCCTCAAATGACGCTTGAGTGTTCCAGGCAGCAGAAGTAGCCGCACTCCTAGTGGAGTGGGCTGTAACATTCCTGGGTACCGGCAGGGATGAAGACTGGTAGGCTTTAGAGATACAAGTTCTAATCCATCTACTAATGGTAGATGAGGAAGTCTTACTCCCCAAAGATGAGGGCTGGAAAGAGACAAACATAGTTTTGGACTTCCTAAAGGCTGCAGTACATTTGATGTATATCCGGAGAGCTCGCCTTACATCCAACGTATGCCATTTGCGCTCTAAGTCATGGCGAGGCTTGGGGCAAAAATCTGGCAACACAATGTCTTGTGCCTGATGAAACCAAGACTTCACTTTGGGAACAAACGTAGGGTCCAGTCTGAGAACCACCCTGTTCTCATGGAAAATACACAGGTCCTGACTAACCGAGAGTGCCGCTAGTTCCAACACGCTACTGGCCGAAGTAATGGCCACTAGAAAAACCACCTTGAGGGTCAAAAATTGAAGGGACACCGAATTAAGGGGTTCAAATGGCTGTTCTGTAAGGGCCTGTAATACTTTAGGAAGGTCCCAAGCGGGGTATCTATGAACCACTGGAGGGCGGAGATTAGAAGCCCCTTTCAGAAATCTGCGGACTGATGGAGGGATAAGGATGAATAGCCTTCCCAGAACAACACGGATGACAGAGCCGCCACCTGACGGCGCAGAGTGTTAGGTGCTAACCCCTGATCTAACCCATCTTGGAGAAACGTTAACACATCTGCTACAGATGCAGAAGTGGGGTCCCGGGCTGACCTGGCACACCAAGTACAGAAGACCTTCCAGGTAGCATTGTATATGCAGGTGGTGGAAGGTTTACAGGAAGCTTGGATAGTCTCTATCACCTTATCAGGCAGGTTAGAGTCCCTCAGAGATTGCCGCTCAAGCACCAGACGGCTAAGTGAAACCACTGATGGTCTGGGTGGAGTAAGGTTCCTTGATGGAGGGAGATCTTGTTGACCAGAATCCTCCACGGCTGGGCTACAGACAGATTCGCCAGGTCGGTGAACCAGGGTCTCCTGGACCAATGGGGCACCAGAAGTATTAGCTCTGCCTTTTCCTCCAACATCTTCCAAATGACTGCCGGAATGATCGGAAGAGGGGGAAAGGTGTAGAGCAGACCTGATGGCCATCTGTTCCGAAGCGCGTTGCTCCCCTCTGCTCCCTGGGTCAGGTACCTGGCAATGAATCTGCTTCCCTGAGTGTTTTGAGGAGAGGCGAAGAGATCTACTGCCAGAGTTCCGAATCTGTGAGATTCAAGGTGCTGGTACTTACCTATAAAGCCCTACATGCCTTGGGACCAGGGTACTTGTGGGAACATCTCTTGCCAGCATTGACTGCCCATCACCCTGTGTGCTCCCAGACAGGGCCTCCTTGGGGTGCTGTCAGCCAGACAGTGTTGGCTGGCGGCCCCCAGGGGTAGGGCCTTCTCTGTAGGAACACCCACCATGTGGAATCAGTTGCCCCTGGAGCTGTGGTTGGCCCCTGACCTCCGTTCCTTCCGCCGCGGCCTGAAGATGTGGTTATTCGAACAAGCCGGCCTGGACTGAGGGGGGTTTTTGGTTTTTTAGATGTTTTAAACGTTAATGTCTTTTGTGGGTTTTTAGATATTGTTTGGCTTGGGTTTAATAACTTTTTACGAATTTTAAATTTTGTATTGTGGGGTTTTATGATGTGAGACACCCTGAGTCTTTTGGGAGATAGGGCGGAATACAAGTCCAAGCAATAAAATAAATAAATAAATAAACAAACAAACAAATAAACAAACAAGCAAGCAAACTCACTCTAGGAACAAGGATGGATGGAGACTCCACTCCGACTGGTTGACTCTGGACTGACTCAGCCAATTGGCCTGGGTGTTGTCAACCCCTGAAATGTGATCCGCCCTGATGGAAAGGTGAGTCTCCGTCTACCACCCCAGGCGTTCTGCTTCCCTCATAAGGGCTCTGGACCTGGTCGTCCCCCCCGCCTGTTTACATGTGCCTTCGCAGCCACATTGTCGGTCATCACTAGCACATGACAGCCTGTCACCCTGTTTCGAAAATACTTCAGGGCTAGGAAGTTGGCCCTGAGCTCCACCCAATTTATGGGGCAAGCCCTGTCCACCTGAGGCCAGGACCACTGGGCAATCTCGCCAGCTAGAAGGGCTCCCCCAACCCTGGAGGCTGGCATCTATGGTGAGCAGGATTCTGTCTGGTTCCTTGAATGGATGTCCTTTCCAGAAAGCGAGGGATTGCCACCACCTGAGGGAGCAAAGGACCTGAAACCTGGAAGGGCAGCAGGAACCATTGAAGAATCAGGGCGTGGAGGTGGGCCCAAGGGACTATGCCAATGCAGGAAATCATTTTCCCTAGGAGCTTGGACAGGTGGGACAAGGGAACTGTACATTGCCGTTGAATCTGAATGATGAACTCGTTGAGGCTCTCTCCAGGTTCTAGGGAGAGAAAAACCTTGCAGAGCGACATGTCGATGACCACCCCGAGATGAAGCAATCTGGTTGTTGGATCGAGGTGGCTTTTCCTGAAGTTGATGGAAAACCCGTGGTCTTGCAGGAACTGCAGCATGATGTGGAGGTCGCGAGAGGCGGATTGTATTGATGTGGATCAAAATGTCATCCAGATAACACTGGACCTTCACTGGAATTGCTCTGAGTGAAGCCGCCAAGATTTTGGTGAAGACTCTGGTGGGCGATGAAAGCCCGAAGGGCCCAGTACTGGAAATGCCTGTTCTGGTAACAGAAACGAAGAAACTGGCGGTGATGAGGCCAGATAGGAATGTGGAGGTAAGGTCGATTGAAGAGAGGAGTTCGCCCTCCCGAACACTCTCTAGAATTGAATGCAAGGTCTGCATCTTAAAACGCCTGTATGGGATGAATCTGTTCAAAACTTTGAGGTCAAGAATGGCTCGCCACCCCAGAGGCCTTTGGGATCATAAAGAGGCGAGAGTAGAAACCAAGCCCTTGTTGATCCACTGGAACCAGCTGAATGGCTGTGATGTCCATGAGGTATTGAATGGCCGATTCCATCAGGGCCCATCTCGAACTATCCCTAGATATCAGGCAGGAGACAAAAAACCTTGGGGGTGGGGGAGAGGAACTCCAGTTGGAGGCCTGACCTCACCGTCCTGAGCACCCAGGCGTCCGATGTCGACTCCTCCCATCTGGAGACGAAGAAGGCTAAACAACTTCCGATGGGTGGGGAGAAGGCGCATTCACACTGAGCATGGGAAAGAACGACCTCCTCCTGCTCAAAAGGGCCGTTTACCGGAAGTCTGCTGCTGTCTACCTGCCGCCTTAGGACGCTGTTCCTAACGAGGAGGGAATGTCCTCTGGCCCCTGGAGAAATGAGCTGAGGATTCGGTCCGGTAGGAAGGACGATAGTAAGGAGCGGAACGGAACTCAGACTGCCTCCCCATCGAGGAGAGAACCTTCCTCTTGTCCCTGGTTTCCACCAAGTATGGTTCCAGGGCATCACCAAAAACCTTGTCCCCAGTGCAAGGGGTGGAGGCCACCTTCCACTTTCAGCGGGAATCAGATTGCCAATTTTGCAGCCAAAGGAGCCTCCTGGCCGCCACCGAGGCCATGGCCCTTGTTGCAAATTTGGCCAAATTCAGTGTAGCGTCCACCATGAATTCTGCCACTGCAATGATCTTGTTTAGGTCCTGATGTGACCTAAAATCGGTGGGAGGAAGCCGATGTTGCAGTTGGCGCAGCCATCGGAGAGATGCTCTCGTGAAGAATGAGGCTGCTGTGGAGACTGCCCAAGCTGCTGCTTGGTGGGTGCGCTTGAGTGTTTACTCTGACCTTTTGTCCTCAGCCTTGAGGACGTCCTCTAGCTCAGTGGGGGTGCCTGATGTTGAGAACGAGGCAACCACTCGGGCATCCACAGCTGGAACCATGAGAGCATTGGCCAAGGAAGGACCCACATTGTAAAACCGCTTGTCGGGCAATGACGGCTGAGGCCCTGCCCCAGGAGAGGCACACTGTTCCTTAACCAAGTCCAGAAAGAGCAGAGAGGATGGAAGGACCTCTGTATGTACCACAGGCTTTGAGAACAGGGAGTCACTGTGGCTACTGGAGGCCATTTGGGCTTCTGGAGCCACTTCCTCTGGAGTTAATTGGGCAGTGACCAGGGCCTTATGGAGAAGCGGTTTGAACAGAGAAGACTTAAAAACCACTGCTAAGGGGGTTTGATCTGATCAAAGTCCCTCTTCATCAGATAAATTAGGGTCCCTGATCTCCCCTTCCTCTTCCTCAGAAATGGAGGAATGACTATATTCAGAGGGGTTGGTGTAATCTCTGTCCTCATCTTCTCCTCAATCTGACTGGGCCAATGAGAAACCAAACTGGGGTTGTCTGGGGAACCCCCTCTGAGCCAGGGGGACCCCTTGGGAATAGACTGGAGCCAAAGAGTGACCGACCCCTAAAGGGTGAAGGAATTGCTGAAAACCCTCAGCTAGGCCCTGTCTGATGGCCACTGAGACCATGTCCCTGATATCATCAAGCCTGCCCCTGTGGAGTCCACTGGACGCAGGCCTGCAGCAGTGGGAGTATAAGTAGCCTCAGGCCTAGGGCCTGCTTGAATAAACTGTCCAAGGGGGTAAGAGGGACCTGATCCCCAGGCAGCCTGTGGGAAGTTAGGCCCAGACCTATTTAAATCCTGGGGTAAAACTTCCTCCTCCAACCTCTCTGGAGACCAAGCTAAAAGATGGCTAGCAGCACTAGATTCAGCCTCCCCCGCCCTGGCTGTAACCTCTGGGCAAACCTGCACTTCCCCAGACTGCGAAGCCTGTTGTATCTGGTTCCTCATCTGCTCCAGAGTCTTAGCAAACTGCTTTTCCAAAGCAGCATGCCTTCTTTTTTCAGCTCTTGAGTTCTGATTTGGATGTCTTCTTGGGGGCCAGGGTCTTGGCTCTGATCTTTGCTGCAGCTTCCCTTGCAGAGTGACCTCTTTGTCTTCTTCTCTTCCTCCCTGGGCCTTGGGAACTCTGGACTTGTTCCAGACCATAAGGGTCTGACTGGGCCAATCCACTTTCCATTGCTAAAACAGGACAGACACAAGGGGTGCTGGAAACTTCCCCTATAGCAGTGCTGCCTGTTGTGAGGGCCAGGCGACCTGTGTTAGCCGTGAGGTCCAGGTAATGGCTGCTTCCACAAACAAAATGGCCACCCACCACATGCACTGACCTTGGGACGGCCTGGTCTACTCACTCACTCCTTAGGCTCTGAAAACCCCACAGCAAACAGCAATCAAGTGGAAACAGTTGTGAAGTGGCAAATGGAGCTCCAAAGATCAGCTGTAAAGCAGCTGAGAAACTGTGTGGGAGGTTCAGCAGAACTGTCCCTGCAATCGTGGTTTCTTAAAGGGGCAGCATTGAGGATCCCCGCTCTCCCTGAAGCACAGCTCCACCTGATTCCCAGGAGCTGTGCAGAAGCCTTCTTTTTAGTTTTGAGGCTTTTAAAGAGATTGCTGCTGCTGAATAATTGTTAACATGCTTTAAATTCTTTAATGCTTCCAGATGTACTACTCTATAGACACCAAGCTGAGTCAAAAGCTGGGGAGCCAGCTAGGGGCTGGCTTTTTATATAGTGGCAGACTCAGCTCGATGACATCAGAGGGAGGAGTCATACCATCCTGGACTCTGTCGCAGTGTGGATGAGAATGAAAAGGATTCCCAACAATGGTGTTTCTGTGACCATGTGAATAGGAGATTGGAGATACTTCAATTTCTCATTTAGATATACAGTACATAATTCTTTCCTCCCAACCTTTTTCAACCTCTGTCATTTGCCAATTCAAATAATTCATCCACTCAATCTTTTTCCAAAATTTGCAGCTCCCTGAAGTCAATACATTATTAACCAACATTCCTAAGTTTAGTTCCTACTCACCTTGAGCTTCACGTTTCACTCAAATCTTACCCCAGCCTCATCCAAGCTTTCTCAGAAGACCCTGGAATCTTACCTGCCCTCAAAAGATCTCTTATACAAACTGCCTAACCCTAACTGTCCCCCCTTCTATTCATATTAACCCTGGAAGTTTTACTTAGACCAGACAACACCCAGAAATAAAAGGCTTGAAAATAAAAAAAACAATACAAAGTACAAGCATTTGCAGATGACTTAGTATTCATCTTGGAAGAATCTTTAGGAACAGGACCCAAATTAATAAAAAATAGAAGAGTTTGGTGCAGTGGCAGGACTTAAATAAGGAAAAGACCAAAATACTGACAAAAAACCTTACAAACAGGAAAACAAATTGACAGAAAAGATGGGCATGCAGGTAACTAAAAAACTTAAATACCTGGGAATTTGGCTAACAGCAAGATGCACATCCATCAAAGAAGACAACTACACTAAACTAATACAGCAAATAAAGATGGCTCTGGATAAATGGAAAAACCTACAGCTGTCACTGGTTGGAAGGATAGCCACAACAAAAATGAACATTTTACTGAAACTGCTATTTTTATTTCAAGCAATCCCAATAAAATTAGGAAAAAGTTCTTTGAGGACTTAAATAGACTGATTTCTAAGTTCATCTGGCAGGGAAAAAACCAAGAATTAAAATGAAAATGCTACAAGACACTAAAAACAAGGGTTGTTTCGGGCTCCAAGATTGGGAGCTGTGTTATCAGGCTTCAATACTCACATGGGTGAAGGAGTGGATAAATTTAAAAAACAAAAGAATATTGACGATAGAAGGCCATGATTTACAAGACGGGGAAGGGACCACTTCACAAAATTATGGTGGAAACAGGCACCCTTTTGTTTTTTTACTGGCAAATATGAAGTTGAAAAATGGGGAGGGGGGGAACAGATGGGACTGGTCGAAGGGGGTTGGTCTGTGGGTTGATGCTGTATTTCCACATGGGAAGGATTCGGCAATCCGCAATAGCCCATATTACGAAAACCAAAGGGTTGCCCAAAGAAAGCGCCAAGGAGACAGCGGCACAGCCCGTCGAAAAAGCCAGAGCGTCGGCGAACAAAGAGTTCAGTATCTGCGGCAGCTTCGGGGTCTTTTCCAGCAGAAAGAAGCACAACTTTTTTTTGCGGGGGGGGGGGCGGCTGCAGCAGCAAAGGGTCGATGGGCCGCGGGAAAAGCTAAACCATCCGGGGAGAAGGAACCCCACGTGGCCCTGAGGAGGACCCGCGGCGGCGGGGGTCCGGAGCTCAATGGGGCAAGCCTGCCATGCGGCTCCCATGAGGAAAGAACCGCGTTAAAGCGGGGGGGGGGGGCGGAAGCGTGCGAGGGTTTCCGCGGAAACGGGTTGAAACGTCGGAAGGGGAGCCTATCAGATTGGAAAAAGCCGATGTTTTGTCGCCTAAGTTAGCGAGACACACGTATCTCGGAAGGGGAGGAAGCGCCTTTTTCCCTGACCCCTCCCTCCTATGTGGGGACAGTCCGGAACTGGGGGAGGCGGCGACGACGAAACAAATGGACCGCTATGGAGGAGAAAAAAAAGGCGGGGATGGTATTTAAGGGGCCACTAGAAGTGAGAAAGAGGGGCTTGGTCATTTAGGCGGTGGAGAGCAGACGCTCCCCAGGAGCCGTCAAGCCGGGGTGTGGCTTCGGAGGGGTCTCGGTTGCGCAATCCCTCCCGTTCCTATCGCGTTATGAGGTGCTGGAAGAGACTCGGTGGGTGAAGGCTTAGGGCCCCTCAGAGGGGACTAAGGGCAGGCTCCGGCTCCCCCCTTGTTTCTCTCCTTCCGCCCCCCCCCTCACCTCCATGATGCACTTTGCAGCCTCCGCCATCTTGCGAATGAGACAGAAAGAGAACCGCTGGCCGCACCCCCCAGCCTCGTTCAGTCGAGGGGAGGGGAAGGGACTGGGCGGCCATCATTGGGCGGCCTCGCCGTCACTCGAAGGGGAGGGAGGAAAAGAGGGTAGTCCCGCCTCCCAGGTTTTCATTGGTCGGTAGGGACCCTCCCTCACGCTATTTCAAACCGTATTGGGCGTTTTTAGAGCAGTGGTCTCTAACCTTTTGGGTACCAGGGTCTGGTTCCAGAGGGGGCGTGGTTTTGTGTGCTGCCTGCATCCCGCGAATGGGGCTTCACTTGTTTGTGCGGCCCGGTTTCTGGCATTCCACGGACCGGTGCCGGTCCATGCACTGGAAGTTGGGGACCCTTGATTTAGAGCAGGGGTCTCCAACCTTGGCAACTTTAAGCTCTGTTTTGCTGGCTGAAGAACTCTGGGAGTTGAAGTCCACAAGTCTTAAAAGTTGCCAAGATTGGAGACCCCTTTAGAGGAAGGGCTCGGCAGGCGCAGGATCCTCTTTTGCGGTCAGTAGACATAAGTGGAAAGTGTCGGGGAACGCCTCCTCATGATCGTGAATTGTCGTTGGTGAAATAAGAACCTTTCTACCATAAGGATCAGAGGCAGTTTCTCGGATAATTTATTGGGGGGACGTAGATGTCAGTCACAGCAAGGTATCTGCGAGCTTTGGTGTAATAACTTCTAAGGGGCGGGAAGAAGCAACGCATTGATTACCTGAAGTGGCTGTCAAAGAGCGTTCACATTCAAACCTCGTCTTGCAACTATAAGGGAATTACACTATGACAAAGGATGGGAAGGAGGAGGTGCCATTTATTTTGAAAGGGAAAGAGCAGTGGCGAAGACCGGAAACTCCTCTACATTATTCAAAGCTATGCTCCTTGCAAGTGTCTTCAAACTGACTATGCCCATCCTAAAACTAGGGGAAACACGATTGGCTATCGAGGTGCCATTCAACAGCAAAACGTCGCTTATTAAACCACTTTTTTGTCCAGGGGGTCGAATTAACCACCTGTCGATAACTTTTAATGGATCTAGCCAAAATTAATCTTCAAAAATATTTATGATCAGAATAATCCTTTTATTGTAGAAATATAAACTTACATCATGTCTATGTTTTCTCTTAGGTACATCATTCTTTCAGGAGAGGGAGGAGAGAGAGAGGTCAAAACCAAAAATAAGTACCCTTTTTATACTTAGTGGGAGGGGAATATGCAGTGATGCATCATGGAACTTATATGCTTAATATGAGGAACAACAATGAAATTTTTTTCTTATATGAATAAAGCAGTTTGGCATTTTACCTTAACAATTCCCCTTCTAAGGTCAAACTGGTTTATCATTGGGGGGACATTAACATAGATATCATCATACATCATTTATATATTTATACACAGCTTCTTTGTCAGGTATGAATGTTGTTTTGAGGGAAGGGGCTTGCTCAAAATATCTGCAGTTTGTTCCTTAGTCTCACAATGTACAGCTTTTATGAATCCAATTTCTGACAACTGTCTCACATGTTTGTACTTAATGTCGATGTGTCTTGACCTGTGGCCTACAGCATCGGCTTTAAATATATCTATCGCTGCTTTGTTATCCTCCTGAATGATTATGGGGTATGAAGCTTCTTTCCAAATGTCCATCACTAAATTGTCGAACCAAATTAAGTTATTTTCGGCCTTTGATAAACAAACAAATTCGGCTTCTGTAGTTGAAGTTGATACAAGTTTTTGTTTTCCGGTATACCAATGTATAGGACTATCATTTAGAAAAATAACATACCCTGAAGTACTTTTTCGTGTTTTGACATCTCCGGCCCAATCGGCATCTGCGTAACATGAAAGTCTAGGGGTGCTTGACGTATTTGGATTAAGTGACAAAACCGCATTAGCGGTGTGTTTCAGATATCTTAATAATCTTTTGATCGCATTCCAGTGGTACATTTTGGGTTATTTACGTGTCTTGAGAGTAAGTTGACTGATAATGCTATGTCAGGTCTAGTCCAATTGGCTATATAAAGTAGCGAACCAATTGTAGATCGATAAACTGTATTGTCCTTAAATATCTCATCATTATTAAACATGTTCTTTAGGAAGTCAGTCTGCATGGGGGTATCTGATGGTTTGGCATCAGACATATTGCATTTCTCCAGTAATTCTAATATCTTTTCCTTTTGCACAGTATGAAACCATTTTGTGATTCGTAATCTGAACTCCTAAATATTTATTGATTTTTCCCAAAGATTTCAATGAAAAATGTTTTTGAAGTTTTTGGCAAATTGGTCACATTTAAATTTACTTTTACCTATGTACAATATATCATCGACATAGACAAGTACTTTTTCACATATGCCTTGATCCCTTTTAATAAATACACATTTATCAGCTGATGTGGCGGTGAAACCTATTAGCCTTAAAGTTTTGGAAAGACAATCGTACCATCTCTTACCCGATTGTCGCAGACCATAGAGACTTTTATGGAGCAGCCAGGTTTCATTACAGTCAATCCCTGGTGGTGCTCTGACATATAATTCCTTATCTAGTGGTGCGTGTAGGTATGCTGTTTGTACATCGAATTGATACACGTGTTCATTTAGAATTGAGGCAATGACCAAGGCTGTCTTAACACTCTCTGCCCTCACAGTAGGAGAATATGTGTCTATGTAATCGTCTGGAAATTTTTGTGAGAAACCTTGTGCCACCAGTCTTGCTTTGTATAGATTTTTGTTATCCTCTAGGGGTTTTATTTTGTATATCCACCTGGTACCAATAATTTTTTGTTCTCTGGAACTCTTGATGGGGTATTTACTTCTAGTTTTTAATACTTTCCATCTCCTTCCGCATGCCTCTTTCCATTTTAACTGTTCATCTGGTGGGAGTGCGAGTATGTCATTATAATTTTGGGTGTGACGATGGTGGTATCAATAGACATCACATAGTCCCCTAAGGTATTGGGAATTTTGCCCTTATTAGTCCTTAGTGATCTCCTGGGTATGTTTTCGTTGGAATATTTTTTCTGATGAGTCATCTGAGCTGTACTCATCTGTACCTTTGTTTTGAGTATGTGGTGACCTTCTTTCCACACCTTAACCTTAATGCTATTTCTGTTGGGTTTGTTTTGTAGTGAGTGTGAAGTTGTGTTTGTTCCTGATCAGTTTTGAATGTGTTTTTGCCAATTATGATTTCATTTGAATGTATCTTACTCCAGTTTGTGTTTTCATGAAAATTTGCTGATCTCGATATGATTATCTTGTGATTACTATCCATGAATCTGTAAGCTTTGGTTTTGGGTTCATAACCAACAAATTTGAGTTTTTGATACTTTATCTCCCTTTCGTTTGAGTTGCTTGGGTATGTGCACATCGCAGTTACCCCAAAACATGAAGATGTGCTAATTTGGGTTTCTGATCATACATTATTTCGTATGGGGTTTTCTGTATCACACTTGACCATATTCTATTAAGAGTATAGTTTGAATATAAGACGGCTTCTCCCCAATATGAAAAGTTTAATCCGCATCTTCTAATATGCATCTAACCATAGTTTGTAATACTCCATTCCTACGTTCTGCCACACCATTTTGAAAGGCAGAAAATGGTGAAGATGTAAATGTATTAAACCATGTTTATTAATCCAGTCACTGAATTCTTTTGAAAGAAATTCAGAAATTCGAACCTGTCATGATCTGTTTGATTTAATGTTATGTTGGATTTCATGTTGGATTTCTACTCTATAGAATTCTTTAAATTTGGTGAATGTTTCCCCTTGTGTTTGAGTGTGTATACAAAACCATATCTACTATGGTCGTCAACAATTGTGAGGAAATTTTTTGTGGCCAATAGAGGGCTTCAAGGGGCCTACTAGATCCATGTGTATCAGCTGAAAATGTGTGTGGTGCTCCTTTCTGATTTCTTTGGTCGGGGTTTTCTTTTGACTTTGAACTCTTACAAATGGAACACTTCTAAATAATTTTCACAATTGTTTACTTTGAGTCCCTCAGAACAATGCAACATTTTTTAACAACAGGAAAACCAATATGTGCTAGCTTCCTATGCAAGATATGTGCACAATTATTATGTAAAGGTTTACCAATTGAAATATGTTTTGAGTCATTCGTTTTGGTTACAACATTTTCAACACTTACATCGTTAACATCATTATCACTTTCCTTCTATTTCCTCATCACTAGTATCACTGTCAGCATTATCATCCTTTTCCTTCTTCCTTCCCATTCTTAACACCATCATTTGAAAAATTGGCTATAACTTGTGCGGTGGTATTCATGGTGGGTATAAAATAAGCTAAACCACTGGTCACTATAACATCCCCTACCTCCTTGCCATCATTGGTAAGTTGGATGGTGCCATTATTAAATAACACCTCGATTTTGGTACCTTTGATTAATTTAATTATAGCTAGGACGCTATATGGTATTTCAGGTATGAAAAGGACTTCCTTGATTCTCCCAAGACCTGGGATGTGGACATCCCCCTTCCCAACCACCTGCACAAATTTTTGGTTGGCAACTTTAATTTGAAACGACACCTTGTCTAAAGAGGTGAACAGCTCTCTATTGCAAGATGTGTGTGTTGTTGCCCGAGTCGATTAACCAACATTGTTCCCTTAAGTTTGCACCAAGATTTGGTTCTACTTCTCTGACCCCATTCATGGATTCAGTGTCAGTCCCATTGTTCTCCTGACTGGATCTCCTGCTCCTTATTGGGCTTGGTGATTTTCTACGTCTCGGTTTACATCATGTCTTTGGCTACTGGGGTGTCTATCTTGATATCTTTGTCCATAGTCGGACCTTTCTCTGATAACTTGTATAATAGGGCTGGGGATACTCAAAGGGTCCTCTGCCTTTAAAGCCTTAGGACAATTCCTCTTAAAGTGGTCTTTTGAACCGCATGTATAACACCCTGGTAACGCATTTACCTGTTCCACAAAGTTAACTCTTTTCATAACCCTGGGTTCCTTGTGAAGTAAAGCTCGATCTTTTCTGAGATTATCCTCAGCCACCAGTCTTCCTGATAATGTTTCGAGTGAAATGTTGTCATAATTTAGATTATCCAATTGATTAAGAAAATAGTCCCAGCTAGAATCAAG
This sequence comes from Naja naja, assembly GCA_009733165.1. Classification (NCBI taxonomy): domain Eukaryota; kingdom Metazoa; phylum Chordata; class Lepidosauria; order Squamata; family Elapidae; genus Naja; species Naja naja. The sequence continues at coordinate 1,426,521 of SOZL01000008.1, read as the reverse complement.
GGAATTAATTATAATACTAATAAAACTTCCTCTGTGATTGTCTCACCCCTTTGTAACAGATCAGATCTCATGGCGTTTAAGTTGAGCAGATGTTCGCCATGCTCACTCCTGGTCTTAGTCTAGCAGAATGAAACTCTAGATATTCTGCTAGTGGTACTCCTATTTTTGCTATAAAACAGGTTACATATCTTTTCCCAAATTTCAGAGATGGTGGACCCATTGGGTATGATGTGGTATATGGCTGGTTCGAGGGAACTCAGCATTAAGCAAAATGCCTGATGGTGAATACAATCCACCTGTATAGACCATGGTTTTGGGGTGGATTCAGTATGAGGAAAAGGGCATTTTCCTTCATTAGTGCAATCTGAAATTGCTGCCCAGTCCATTAGATTATTACCTGTGGCACATAGCTTGGGGAAACCATTAGGTAAGATGTTGTGCTGGACAGGGTGATATTCAGAAATTGCTGTTGTTGGTGCTCTGGAATATGTGCATACTGGCAGAAGGACATTGGTATGCACGCTGTTAAGTTCGAAAAACTTACTGTCCTTTTTTCTTTCAAGATGACTGGTGCTGACTGCATATGCATGGTGTTTTGAATTTGTGCCATGTTCATTTTATGTTGGTTTCCTGTGGAGGATGTTCCCTGAAGAGCTGCTGCAGGAGGTGAAGGGTTAAAAAATTGCATTGGAGCTGTGGTTTCCTTAATTCCTGACTGGGGAGCTGTAGCATCCTGAAGCGGTGCTATTTGTGGGGCTAGCAAGTAATCTGGAGGCACTAGGACCGCTGCGGAAGTCAGGGAAGCTGTCGGGAGCGAGAAGGGCTTAATTGCTTGGAGATCCGAGATAACTGCTGTAGGCTTATTGAGGGGGAACATGGCTTCTGCGATCGTTGCAGCTGCTTCTGGAGCCTTTGGAATGTTGATTGAAGGTGCTGGGAGACTGCCTGTGGTTGCTGGGAGTTCGGTGCTCATTGTCTGTGATTGTTTTGGAGTCGTGGGTGTGAATGCAGCCCCAAATGCTTCTGTGAGCGTTTCAATCGCTCTTGAGATTTCCTGTTCTGAGGGAGGTTTCTTGTTGACATATTTATTTTGGGTGTTAGTCTTTGGTTCTCTGTTATCTGGTGTTATTGGTCTTGTCAAATGAAGAACTGACCAGCCACCCTCACAAAATAGTTTGTTAGTTTCATGATCATTCTGCCTGTTTCTCCCTTCCTCATTCTTTTCAGGGTTATCCTTTTCCTTTTTTCCGCCTTCCATTTCAAAATTCCTGCAGTGATTGGCTGCTGGTCGGCCGTTTCTATTGGCTGTGGCTCTGGGCTGTAGGTCTGAAAATGGCATCTCTGCATGTTTTCCCGACTCCAGTAAGTTTAAACAAGATTGTAAAGGACTTACCGTTCAGCTTGCTGTTTTATTTTCTTTCTCTGTTTGCCTTTCTTCATTTTGAGGGTTGTCTATATTTTGAAAAGTGCTCTTAATTCTGATCAGGTCCTTGTTGCCTGTTGACATTTCAATGATTCTGAGTAGGGTTGATTTTAAATCTTCATTTTTGTCAGTTATTTTGTCTTTCTCCTGGGTTTCATTCTTTCATGGTTGCTATTTAGGGATCTTCATTTCTTTCAGCTGTGAGTTTTACTTTCTTCATCCAAGGCAGTTCCTATTATTGCTCCCATTAGTGTCAATTGAGCTGCCATCTATCTGGTGAAGGCTCTCGTATTAATTTTGGATTTTTCTGATGATTTTTTCTCTGATCCTGACATGTTTTGTTCAAGTTAATTTGGCAACCATCCTCTGCTACCATTTGTTGATAACTTTTAATGGATCTAGCCAAAATTAATCTTCAAAAATATTTATGATCAGAATAATCCTTTTATTGTAGAAATATAAACTTACATCATGTCTATGTTTTCTCTTAGGTACATCATTCTTTCAGGAGAGGGAGGAGAGAGAGAGGTCAAAACCAAAAATAAGTACCTTTTTATACTTAGTGGGAGGGGAATATGCAGTGATGCATCATGGAACTTGTATGCTTAATATGAGGAACAACAATGAAATTTTTTTCTTATATGAATAAAGCAGTTTGGCATTTTACCTTAACACCACCTCTTATCCTTCATTCGTTTTCCAACGATCTGTTTACCATTTTAGATATGCCATTGGTAGAAAATCAAATACATAGACAACGATTCTAGAAATAATGCACAGAGAGGTCAATGTCTGGAATACTCTACCTGACTCTGTGGTTTCTTCCCCAAACCCCAAAACTTTAACCTAGACTGTCTACTGTTGACCTCACCCCTTCCTAAGAGGTCTGTAGGGGCATGCTAAGCGCATTCAACGGCCTACTGTCCCTGTCCTATTGTTCTTTTCTTTTATTTTTCTTATATGTATCCATTTCATGTATTCATAACTATGTTTATACTTATACCTGTTATCTTATAATTGCTTTACAAAAATTAATTAATTAATTAATTAATTAAAAAACAGCAGGAGCAGTTAGTACTATACCAATTCAGTGATTCACATTAATCATCCACATTCTGCTGGGAAGACTGAAGTCATTTTGCTCATAGGTAGAGGTAATTGGTTGAAATTAAGATTAATAAACTAACACTGGCTGCTCTTGTGCTCATTCATAGGGCGTGAACTGTCTTCAACGAATGAAAACTTCCTGGAAAATAAGGGGCGGGTGTTTTGATTTCTCTCGTGGAAGCTGGTTGCTAGAAGTTTGGGTCTTTGCTACTGGTCCGACGTGAGGCACTTGACAATGTGTTGGATGAAGATGAGAAAATGCACTAGTGTGGGTGAAATATGCTGGGTGACTTCACGGTGACGGTGGAGGAAGTTTTTGTTTTAAACCAAGGTTGGCTAACTGGAGTCTTTTATTTAATATTGTTGGAAGAATTATCGTTCAGGGTTCAGTTCCAAGTGGGGAAAAAGACACTGGAAACATGGAGGTTGTTTGGAAAGATGGTTTAATGGTGGACAGGACCACATGGCTTGGAGCTCCAAAGGAGGATGATCACATGCTTCAAGGTGAAGGAAAAGAGAAGGAAGAGCTGCGATGCTGAGAGTGCCTGGTTTTATACCCTCTGTTGAGATTTGAATTTGAGCTTGTATTCTGATTGGTTGTCAGACTCCCATGGGGCCATGCAGGGGCAACTCTGTAGGCTGTCCTGAGTTCCAGGCTTGGTTGAGCCTTGCTGGATGATGATGTAATGAAAAGGGCTTTGGGCAATTGTTATACCTTTACTTGGAGATCTTTGTTATGTAAAATATTCTGGCCCAGGCCTTAATGGCCCACCCATTAACAAAGGTGGGGTGAGCTCGCTTCTGAGGTGAGTTTGCTTCTGAGTTTTACTCTTTTAGGGGAAATATTCTGCCTTTTAATATTTCCTACAATATTTCATTTTCTAGAGGGTGGGTGCTAACCCAATACAATTAATAATAGGATAATTTATTGCCAAGAGGGAAATCCATATATATAAAAGTGAAAAAGCACTTACATGTCATCACAAAATCTCCAGAACCATAAAGCCTACAAACTTGAAATTTGGCACTTACGTTCCTCTTGGCTTCTAGGTGCTCACTAAGAAAGGATTTTTCAAAATGACCATCAGAGCATTAGTATTTCCTATATTATTATTAACATGCTCTGATGCTAAGGAGTTCTACTCCCCCTCCCCACCTGAAAAGAAATCTCTTCCAAATGCAAAACACAAGCAGAGGAGAGGAGTTTCAGTTCCAGTTTTACTTTCACAGCAGCAAGCACTTTTACTACAGAACAGTTGAGCTAAGCCACGCCCAGGCTCCTTGCTGTTTCCTTCTTGCTCACATAGCAAATACTGTTTGAGTTTCCAAATACCCCTCAACTCTCTCACACACTGACAGGACGCTAGCCAGATGAATACCGATGGATGCTGATAGGCAGAGGCACAATTTTTCCCCCTTATTTTCCTCCCCAAAAACTTGCCCAATCACATAGTTTCGTAGCGAAGTACAGGTACCCTGCTAGTCTTGAATAAATGCTAAAAACGGTGACAAGTTCTTTGCAACCCAGAACTGGACAGTAATTGTGGGAAGTATTAAAGTGTTTTAAACACCATCACGATGTGTCTTATAAGAAGAAAGATACCAAGAAATACCAGATCCCCATGAACTAAATTAAAACAAACTGGGATTACATTTGTTACATTCCCTCCTCTCATTTTTCTATTTTGATTTATAATCCTGTGTTATGAAACTGTTCTTGAATCAATCTCTCTTAGCCTACCTTACCACATAAGAATTTTGCTAAGATAAAATGAAGGGAACAGGGGAATTCTTAATTTAGCCTTTCCTTTCTGATCTAGGTAAGTCAGGTTTCATTATAGCTTCCAACCAAAGGAATTCACGATTATGTGGAAAATTGGCTTGGTGCTTTTGAAGGCTGAAAATGGAAATGAAAAAAGTAATAAAATGGCAATAGCAATAGCACTTATTATATACCGCTTTATAGTGCTTTACAGCCCTCTCTAAGCGGTTTTACAGAGTCAGCATATTGCCCCCAACAATCTGAGTCTTCATTTTACCAACCTTGGAAGGCTGAGTCAGTCTTGAGCCTGGTGGGATTTGAACTGCCAAATTACAGACAGCCGATAGTCAGCCTGCAGTACAGCGCTCTAACCACTGCACCACTGATAAAAATCTCATGCAACTAAATCTCAATTATAAATTCTATTGTGCATGAAACCCCATGCATGGAGCCACAGCCCTTATAAGTAAGCTATCTATAGTGTTTCTTTCTTCCACATTTCCCCCCCCCCCCAGAAACTTGCCCATTCAGTGGCTGTTTTGAAACCTGTAAATTTTGCCTTTTGAATGAAGCTAGTGTGTGGGGGTGACTAACAGACACAGAATGTAACTGTTGTTAGTTGCGAAGTTGTGTCCGACCCATTGTGACCCCATGAGCAATGTTCCTCCAGGCCTTCCTGTCCTATACCATCTTCTGGAGTCCATTTAAACTCACGCCTACTGCTTCAGTGACTCCATCCAGCCACCTCATTCTCTGTTGTCCCCTTCTTCTATTGCCCTCAATCTTTCCCAGCATTAGGCTCTTCTCCAGTGAGTCCTTCCTTCTCATTAGGTGGCCAAAGTATTTGAGTTTCATCTTCAGGATCTGGCCTTCTAAAGAGCAGTCAGGGTTGATCTCCTCTAGGATTGACCGGTTTGATCACCTTGCAGTCCAAGAGACTCGCAGAAGTCTTCTCCAGCACCATAGTTCAAAGGTCTCAATTCTTTGGCGCTCAGCCTTTCTTATGGTTCAACTTTCACAATCATACATTGCAACTGGGAAAATCATGGCCTTGACTATATGCACTTTTGTTGACAGGGTGATGTCTCTGCTTTTTAGTATGCTGTCTAGATTTGCCATAGCTTTCCTCCCCAGGAGCAAGTGTCTTTAAATTTCTTGTCTGCAGTCCCCATCTGCGGTGATCTTGGAGCCCAGGAAAATAAAATCTGTCACTACCTCCATTTCTTCCCCATCTATTTGCCAGGAATTGAGCGGGCCGGATGCCATGATCTTAGTTTTCTTAATGTTGAGTTTCAAGCCAACTTTTGTACTCTCCTTCACCCGCATCAAGAGGCTCTTTAGTTCCTCTTCACTCTCTGCCATTAGAGTGGTATCATCTGCATATCTGAGGTTGTTGATATTTCTCCTGGCAATCTTAATTCCAACTTTTTATTCATCTAGCCCTGCACATAAGTTAAATAGGCAGGACGACAGTATACAGCCTTGCCAGACTCCTTTCCCAATTTTGAACCAATCCGTGGTACCGTGTCCAGTTCTCACTGTTGCTTCTTGACTGGTCAATTTCATCCTCTTCAGCACCAGTGGTTGGGGCATAGACTTGGACTACTGTGATATTGAATGGTTTGCCTTGGATTCAAACTGAGATCATTCTGTCATTTTGGGGATTGTATCCCAGTATTGCTTTTCCTACTCTTTTATTGACTATTAAGGCTACTCCATTTCTTCTGTGGGCGGTGCTTCTATTTGATGGTGAGGAAGGCGTTGAGGTCCCTTTGCTATCCTCAGTCTGAGGCTACCCCCTTGCCACCAGATAGTCAGGCCCCACTTGTCTAGCCAGGAAAGCCCCAGTATGACTGTATCTGTCATTTTGGGAGCCACTACGAATTGAATCATTTCCCAGTGATCCGCTAGCTCTAGTCTCACTGGTTCAGTTAAGTGAGTGGCATAGGCTCCTCCCAACAGAGAGCCATCTACTTTGATAAGAAATATCCCCATTAGGAGAATGAGTGCCTAGGAAACGTAGGAGCGATTATGAATAACACACACGTGACACAAAGATACACTGAATACTGAAATGTAGGTTTTACTTCCAGTAAATGCTTAATCAGAATCCAAAAAGCAGTCCAAGTCAAACACAGTGAATACAGTCAGTAGTCAAAGCAATAATTCAGTTGATAATCCAAAAACAAAAGTCCTTTTCCTTACCAGTATCATACACAGAGTTCAGTACACGGAGTTTGCAAACAGTAGCAAAAAACTCACAATAATATCAGAAGAATGACAAGTAATTCAACAACAAAAGACTCGTACAAAATACAAACGGAGAATGGAGTGGAATGGAGTGGAGTGAAGTGTAATGGAGTGGAGAATGAACCAGGTTTCTGGCTCTATCTTATGGCCGTTGGCAGAAACTTCAGCCAATCACAATCGGCATTCTCTTAAAGATACAATATTAATTTACTATCCTGGTTTATATATTGCTAACCCAACTGTTAGGTGACTATCATTCCTAACATACTTGTTCAAACCGGATTGGGTGGGTCAGCTTTTTTCACTCTGATCCCCAGTTTCAGGACAGTGGTTAGGTTGATCCGGCACCTAGTGCAGCTTGAATCTATTAGGGCTTGGAAAGTCCCCTGAATTCCTGTTCTTGGGGCTGTGAGCCATATTGGGAAGATGAAAGGGGGAACCAGTCCACTCACCATTGGGTCGCTCTCTCCTCCATAAGAACCGCAACTGATCACCGCTGCCTGTGGTTGCCCCCATTCGGCTGGGTGGGGAGGAACCTCTGCCACCTGAAGGGCCATCTGGGGATGCCTTGGTAGCACGTCTGGGGCCTCGTTCCAGTCGTGCTCTGGGGCTTGGTTCCAGACTTGGTTTCGGTCTGGGTTGTGCACGCTTCTGCCATATGCCCTACTCCCCCACATCGGTAACATTTAAATGGACTTCGTGAGAGGGCTGGTTTTGGGGCTGGTTGTGGTGCTGCGGTGTCCCGTCAGCTGGGTGGTCTCTGATCTGGCTGACCTCTCTCTTTGGCTCCTAACAGCTTTCAGATCGCTACGTAATGCCCCATCAACTTTTATGGCCACTCAGAACCATTCAGAGAGTCGGTTCGGGATGTCCTGATAGGCAGTTACTTTGCTAATTTGATTGTCAAATAAATAAATAAATAAATAAATAAATAAATAAAGAAGACCTGGTTGTTTAACCAATCCGGGCTGTGACCCTGGGGTTGGGTGGTTTTTAGAGTTTTAATTCTGTAATTTTAGTGTTAATCTCGCTTGATTGTTTAATTTATTTTATCTAATTTATTGTTGTGTGATTTATTTTGTTTTTCCCAGTCCTTTTGGAGAGGCATATGTCTAATTAATAAATAAATAAATAAATAAAATAAATAAATAAATAATCCAGACTGGTTCTAAAAAAATGAACCAGCATCCTCTCAGGCAAAAGGGGTATCTTCCCACTGATTCTCCTGAATTCACGGATGTGTTCCTTGATGGGTTGCCTCTCCTGCTTTAGGTTGCTGAGCTCATCTTCTGCATATGGGTCCTCTTCTGCCTCCACAAATCTGACCTCTAACAGTTGTAGGAAG
>SOZL01000008.1:1262408-1278167 GCA_009733165.1 Naja naja | reverse complement strand
ACAAATTTGCAAATGACAAGAGAAAGAACATTAAAGTATAGAGACAAAAGAATTGTGGTGCTGAAACAGATTTTCAAGAAGGAGTAAAGGGAGACGAGGAGAGGGGAATACCTCTTTCAACCAAGAACTGCTTAAGAAAGGAATAAATTATAGATGGCTGATACCAGAAGGCCTTCTGTTTATGGTGAACAAAGACATAGAATTGACATGGTTGAAAAGGCGGAATCATTTTATTATGAATATATTAGAGGAAAGGAGGAAGATACAAGAAAAGAAGAGCCCCTGATTGAACCTCAAAAGGAGTTGATAGCAGTAATTGAAAAGAAAAGGAAAAAGAAGAAGGCACAGTAGGCAGAGAACAAGAGAAATAAGATCCACCAGGCAATAAATCCCTCTTACAAAATCTAAAATGGAGGAAAGAAAACTGGTTATGATGAATATAAATGGACTCAATTCAATCATTAAAAGAAGGAAAGTATTTCACAAATTGGAGAAATTAAAATTGATATAATTTGCCTACAAGAGGTATATTAAAAAACAACATGAACACATTACTGAAACAAAAATTAGGAAAATTGTTTACTTCATTGGCACAATGTAAAAAAGAGCATGGTTCTATATATTAAAGAAAAATTTCGGCTGAATTAATTTATACAGATGATGATGGAAGAATCTTAATGGTAGAAATAATGGACAATAATACTAAAATACTTTTAATAGCAATATATGCTCCAAATGACCACCAGAGGAATTTTATAATAAACTCCATAAAAATAATTGAACTGGACTACGTTAATTTATGCATGATGGGAGATTTTAATGGAATAATTAATGAGCAGCTGGATTATAAATCAAAAAGCCACAAAGAAAGCTAGAAAGAAACTACCAAAACCCTTTTTCAAATGATAGAAGAAATAAATTTAAAAGATGCATGGAGAGAGAAATATAGGAAATAAACAATATACATTTTACTCAAACAGGCATGAATCATGGTCAAGAATAGATATGATATGGACATCAGCTGATCTATTTTTAATATACAAAAATTGAAATAGAAGCAAGTATTTGGGCTGATCATAATTCAATGATTATTATTTGGAAAGGACAAAAGATGAGATCTAGATGGACATTAAACAATAAGATATTAAAGGAAGAAGATTTTAAACAGAAAATGGAGAGAGAACTGGTATTCTTTTTAAAAGAAAATAAGAAAGAGGATACATCGTTACAGAATCTCTGGGACACGATGAAGGCCTATACAAGAGGCTTGATAATTGATTATACAAGGAAAAGAAATATCAAACAAAAAAGACTTTTAAAACATTAGAAGAAGAATATAAAAAACTGGAAAAAGAACTACAGAAATTTCCACAAAAAAAGGATGTTAAAATCAAAATGGATATAACCAAACATAAAATGGAATTAATGGAAAAAGAAGAGTTAGCCCAAAAGATTAAAAACGCTAAACAGAATTACTTTGAAGATGCAAATAAACCAGGAAAATGGTTAGCCTATAAACTTAGAAAGGAAAGAGAATCAAGGAGAATTAGCCATTTAATAGATGAAGAAGGACATGTTTGCTTATGGAAGTGAAGAAAAGAAAAGAATTATACAAGACTACTATGGAAAATTGTATTATCAAGAAAGTATTCAAGAAGAAAAAATTAAACAATATATACAAAAGGCAAAGTTACCACAGATACCTAAAGATATCGAAATAATGTTAGAAGAGAATATAACAATGATGGAGTTAACAGAAGCCTTAAAGAAACAAAATACAGGGAAAGCACCAGGCCCGGATGGTTTACCAGTGGAATTTTATAAGACTTTTCAGGAGGTGTTAAACCTCCAATTATTAGAAGTTATGAATGAAGTCATGCAAGAGAAGAGAATACCAAAGACTTGGTCAGAAGCTTATATCACACTTATACCGAAGGAAGACACAGACTTACAACAAGTTAAAAACTATAGGCCTATTTCCCTATTAAATTCAGACTATAAAATTTTTGCTTCAATTTTGGCAGAAAGACTGAAAAGATACTTAAACAACTTTATACATGTTGACCAAAATGGGTTTCTGCCAAAAAGACAAATCAAACATAATATGAGAATAATCCTGGACACTCTGGAGTACTATGAGGCACATCCTGAAAAGCAAATGGCCTTGATGTTTCTGGATGCTCAAAAAGCCTTTGATAACGTGAGTTGGCGCTTCATGTTACTACAATTGGATGCCTTGATCTTCTTGTGTGACTGGTGAGTAATACCTGATTCACACTTTCTCCTTTCCAAAGTAAGTTCTTCTAGGACCATGATCCCTGGCTTATTTGAGTTATCGTTATTTATTTATTTATAATTGGACTTGTATGCCACCCCCTCTCCATGAGGACAGTTATCACAACTACCTTGACCTATCACTTTAGTGTCCCTATTAAGGTCAGCAAGGGCACTGTATCTGTTATGCTGGGACACAGCAAAAGCTTTGTGTTTATGGTCCACAGCTCTCACCCTGCCAGATCCCACGGTTATCCATACTGCCCTTTTCCTGTAGGATCTTTGTGGTAGTGAGGGCTGGTAGCATGGCAGCTCAAGAGATGGCTGGATTGGGCACCTAATTTCTGCTTGGAGAGCACAGATTAGAGATTCTAGGTACTCTGTCCATGTAGACGGGTAATTTTTTTACAAAGAGGACAGTATCCAAATTTGAAAAGAGTACTGCAAAAGACAGCTGTAAAGCAAGTATTACACTGAACTAAGCCAGTCATTTTGAATTAAAATAAAATCACAATCTCAAGCGCACTAACCCTAAAGGTATTATTGGTATTTTTGGTTTATAGTTATATGATTCGTGCGCTGTTAGGCGCACGGGCCGCTATCTTTCTCCTTTGTACTCACCCTCTGCCTCTTCACAAGCAGCCAGCAGCTCCTCCCACCAACCTCTTGGAATTTGAAATGCAATAAAAAAAGGTTAATCACTGTTCCTGAAAAGAAACTGGGTTGAGAAATCTGGCTAGTTCCTGTGTCTATTTGTTCTGGTAATTGGTTTAACAAGCAACAGCTACTGTTGAGACTTAATTATTTGTATTGTGTTTGAATTTTTTCCTGCCTCATGGTTTCTTTTTCTATCTGGGGAGAGGGTCTTCCTTCACTGCTTTAGTGGTATCTGGCAATTTTGGAATGTCAAGAGGCAGGATGCAAGCTTGGCACTGATTTTTTTACTGCCTTTCTGGGGGCATGTGACCTTTCCTTAAATCTGGATGATTTCCATAGGATATCTTGTGAGGTGAGTGAGAGGAGCTGGTATCTTTAAGTGGTGCAAATGGATCTAAGGATTGCTTCTCCTGAGTGTGCTCTTTCTGGAGAGCTTAAATGACCTCTCTGCTAAAGGGTTTCACTTTATTTATTTATTTTATTTATTTATTAATTCGACTTGTATGCTGCCCCCTCTCCGAAAGGACTTGGGGCGGCTCACAGCTAAAAATACAACAATAAATAAATTACCTAAAAACATATTAAACAAATTACAGGCCGAATTAGAATTAAAAACCCCTAAGTTAAAATAAACAAACCCCCAGAGAGTCAGCACAGCCCGGATTGTAAAACAGCCAGGTTTTTAACTCGTGGCGGAAGGTGCGGAGATCAGGAGCCAGCTGGAGCTCCGGCGGAAGAAGATTCCATAAAGTGGGAGCCGCCACAGAGTAGGCCCTCCCCCGGGTCACCGCCAAGTGACATTGAGTCGCGGACAGCACCCCGAGGAGACCCTGTCTGTGCGCCCATACAGGGCAGTTGGTATTTGATGCTGGGAGGAGTCGTTCTCGTAAATATCCTGGACCCATGCCATGTAGGACTTTGAATGTTAACACCAAAACCTTGAATCTCACCCGGAGGGCAACCGGAAGCCAATGCAGGCCACGCAGGAGGGGTGTAATATGGGAGTATCGGGAAGCTCCCATCACTACCGCGCTGCATTCTGCACCAGTTGAAGCCCGGTGGTATGCAAGGGCAGTCCTAAATAGAGAGCATTACAGTAGTCGAGTCGGGAAATAATGAGCGCCTGAGTGATTGTGCGCAGGGCATCTCGGTCCAGATATGGGTGCAACTGGCGAACCAGCTGGATCTGGGCAAAGGCCCCCCTGGCCATGGCCCCCACCTGCTCCTCCAATTTGAGCCGTGAGTCCAGGAGGACCCCCAGATTCCGTGCCCTGTCCACGGGGGTGTAACACCTCCTCCCACATGACCAAAGATGGAACCTCCGAACTGGACCGAGATGTCGGTATGCACAACCACTCTGTCTTGGCTGGATTGAGTCGAAGCATGTTCCTGTCCATCCAGATCCGCACTGCTTCCAAGCAACGGGAGATCACAGAGAGAGCATCACTGATGTGGCCCGGGGTGGAGAGGTATCATCAGCATACTGATGATAGCTCACCCCAAAGCTACAGATGATCTCACCCAGTGGCTTCATATAAATCTCACCAAGCGGCTTCATATAAATGTTGAACAAGAGAGGCGAGAGGACTGACCCCTGGGGTACCCCACAAGTGAGAGACCTCGGAGTCGACCTCTGCCCCCCTGCCAACACTGTTTGCGAATGTCCCGAGAGGTAGGAGGAGAACCACTTTAAAACAGTGCCCCCCACTCCCAGCCCCCCGAGACACCACAACAGGATACCATGGTCGATGGTATCAAAAGCCGCTGAGAGATCTAACAGGACCAGGACAGAGGAAAAAACCCTGTCCCAAGCCCTAGAGAGATCATCAATCAGCGTGACCAATGCTGTCTCTGTGCTGTACCCGGGTCAGAAGCCCGATTGGTATGGATCCAGGTAGTCCACTTCCTCCAGAAAAAGTGGCAATTGCTGCGCCACCACACTCTCAACAACCTTCGCTAAAAAGCGAAGGTTGGAGACTGGACGAAAGTTGTTCAACACGGCTGGGTCCAGGGCAGGCTTCTTCAGAAGGGGCCTCACCACCGCCTCATTCAAGGCAGCAGGGAACAGCCCCTCCCTTAACAAAGCGTTGACCACTGCCCGGAGCCAGCCGCACGTGACCTCCCTGGAGGCATAAACCAACCAGGAAGGGCACGGGTCCAATAAACATGTGGTGGAACTCAGCCGCCGCATAATCCTGTCCACTTCATCCTCAGAAACAGGATTGAATTCAGTCCAGTTTACATTAGCCAGACCACTCGCATCCCCTTCCTCAGACCACTGCAAGTCCGAGCGCAACCCTTCCCGGATCCGAGCGATTTTATCCTGCAGATACAGACCAAATTCCTCAGCTCTTTATGAGCAAGAGTTGGCTGCTGATAGTTATCATTGCATTTTAACTATTTTAATCCCTCAAGGTGCTCTGGCACCCTGCCTGATTTCTAACTCTTGCAGGCTTGCAGGTATTTTTAATCTAAAGATTGGTATTTAGGGCAGCTTTTTGCAAGCAAAGAAGCTTTTTATATTTTTGTAGATGTGATCCTTGACATACAACAGTTCATTTAGTGGCCCACGACTCGGTCGAGACCCTAGTGGAAGCCTGGCAACGGGCGGCCTCTGGGGCACTCGACCAGGTTGTTCCCCTGCGGCCCTTAACCCGATGCAGATCCCGGTTGGCCCCCTGGTTTACCACAGAGCTACAGGAAATGAAGTGTCGGAGGAGGGGCCTAGAGAGCAGTTGGAGGTCCTCCCGGTCTGAATCCGACTGAGCCCAGTTGAGGTCCTTTTCGAGGACCTACCTGGGAGCGATGAGAGTGGCGAAGAGATCTTACTTTGCCACTCTCATCGCATCCGCAGATAATCGCCCGGCCACCCTGTTCAGGGTCACCCGCTCCCTCCTTAATTGGGAGGTGGGGGTGGACCCTTTGCAGGGACGTGCCGAGGAGTTTAGTCAACATCTGTTGGAGAAGATCGCTCGGATCCGGACCGGGTTGGACACCAACTGGCTTGAGTCAGACGCGGAGTCAATGGCGAGTCTTGTCGATGTCATCTGGGAGGAGTTTGACCCTGTATCCTTAGATACAGTGGACAGAATTATGTGGCGGTTGTGTGCCTCCACATTTTTATTGGACCCATGTCTCTCCTGGTTAGTTTATGCTGCCCGTGAGGAGATGTGCGGCTGGCTCCAGGCAGTTACCAACGCTTCACTGCGGAAGGGGTTTTTCCCTGCCGCCTTGAAAGAGGCGGTGGTGAGACCCCTTCTTAAGAAGCCTGCCTTGGACCCAGCCAATTTAAACAACTTCCGTCCAGTCTCCAACCTTCGCTTTTTAGCGAAGGTTGTTGAGAGCATGGTGGCACAACAGCTTCCGGCTTTCCTGGAAGAAACCGAGTACCTAGATCCGTTTCAATCGGGCTTCAGGCCTGGCTATAGCACGGAGATGGCATTGGTCGCGCTGATCGATGATCTCTGGAGGGCTCGGGACAGGGGACATTCCTCTGTCCTAGTCCTATTAGACCTCTCAGCAGCTTTCGATACCATCGACCATTGTATCTTATTGAGGCGTCTTCGGGAGTTGGGAGTGGGAGGCACCGTTTTACGGTGGTTCTCCTCCTTCCTCTCGGGATGCACGCAGTGGGTGTTGACGGGGCAGGATCACCCCAGGACCCTCACTTGTGGGTTCCCCAGGGGTCGGTGCTTTCTCTCCTCCTGTTCAACATCTACATGAAGCCGCTGGGTGAGATCATCCGTGGTTTTGGGGTGAGGTATCATCAATATGCTGATGATACCCAGATCTACATCTCCACCCCAGACCACCTCAGTGATGCCCTCCCCATGCTTTCGCGATGCCTGGAGGCGGTGTGGATCTGGATGGGGAGGAACAGGCTCCAGCTCAACCCTGACAAGACTGAGTGGCTGTGCATACCGGCATCTCGGGTTCAAGATATTCCATCTTTGACCATAGGGGGAGAGGTGTTGCCCCCTGTGGATAAGGCGTGCAACTTAGGTGTCCTCCTAGATGAACGGCTCATTATGGAGGAGCAGGTGGGAGCCGTCGCCAGGAGGGCTTTTGCCCAGGTTCGCCTGGTGCACCAGTTGCACCTCTACTTGGACCGAGATTCCCTATGCACGGTCACTCATGCACTCGTTGCCTCCCGTCTTGACCACTGCAATGCTCTCTACCTGGGGCTGCCCTTGAGGACTATACGGAGGCTTCAACTGGTACAAAATCCGGCCGCGCGGGCGGTGAAGGGAGCAGCCCGATTCTCCCATGTGACACCCCTCCTGAGCGACCTTCATTGGTTGCCGGTCGCCCTCCGTGTAAGATTCAAGGTGCTGGTATTAACCTATAAAGCCCTGCATGGCTCGGGTCCAGGGTACTTGAAGGAGTGCCTCCTACCAGCATCGAGGTCCGATCGCCCGGTACGCTCCCATAGGCAGGCCCTCCTGGGGGTGCCATCGGCCAGACAATGTCGGTTGGCGGTCCCCTGGGGGAGGGCCTTCTCTGTGGGGGCACCCACCCTTTGGAATCAGCTACCTCTAGAGCTGCGTTTGGCCCCGAACCTGCGCTCCTTCCACCGTGATCTCAAGACTTGGCTGTTTGTACAGGCTGGCCTGGACTGAGCAGGGTTGGGAATTTTAATTTAAGGGTACTTTAATTGATTTTATAATTGGATTGAAAATTCGATAAAGACGTATTTATTGTTTATACATTGTGTGTAAGCCGCCCCGAGTCCCCTCGGAGATGGGGCAGCATATAAATCCAATAAAATAAAATAAATAAATAAATAATTAAAAGTTACAATGGCACTGAAAAAAGTGACTTATGACCATTTTTCACACGACCGTTGCAGCAACCCTACAGTCATGAGAGGCCAGGTGAGGAGAAGCGCCCCTCGATGTGAGTGATGTTGAGTTGGCCACACCCAGCCAGTCACATGACCACCAAGCCACGCCCACCAACTAAACCACGCCCACAGAACCAGTTGTTAAAAAATTTGAATCCCACCTCTGGAGGTAGCTTTCCAGTTTTTCATATAAAGAATTCTGCTGCACTCAGCATGTATAGTAATAAAGTTCCAATGTTTATTTCAAGTTCTTTATCTAGTAATGCTAAATGGTAAATCTCTGGTATTCAACAGATGCAGAGAGATAAATCACATTTACACAATTAAAATCCCAGGAAGGGAACAAAAAAGACACACCTCCCCCACCAATAACCAGGGATCAGCACCAGACAAACAAGCAGACAGAAAACAATACTCCAGTCAAAGAACCATCCAGGAGGGAACCACACAATCTCTGGCAGGACATATAAACAGGCAGAAAACCCCACTCACCTTTGCACTGAGGATGTTACCTTGCTGGGTAATTTATCATCTCCAAGCAAACAACCAAGTTCAAGAGGACACCAAGAACCCCACAGTTCAACCCAAGCTGCATATATTCTCTTCTGTTGGAATACATTCTCTTTTGAATGCCTGCCACGGGACTACAGATCCCATCTTCATCAGCTGACCCCTCACTATCACCACCATCTGGGGCAACAAGATTCTTTGTGGTTCCTGTCTTTTCTGACTAACATTTAAAAAAACAGGCAGAAGCTTTTCTGATGAAGTGAGATAGAGCTCACAAAAAGCTTCTGCCTTTTGAGAAACATTTGCTAATCGGAAAAGGTGCTACCAAACTCCTCATTTTTTTGACACTATAGACTAACATGGCTTCCTCTGCTACAATGTCTCCTTAATTTAACACTAAAATAGTTAGTAAAAATAGTGTTGGTCCTCAGCTCAATTACTATAGTGGAATATATTGGCACTGGACCAATAAATTTTAAGTTGGTATACTTTTCTGTTAGTTCAAGCAGTAGCAAATAGGAGTTTAATTCAGCCATAAGGAAGAACCCAATGTCTCTGCACCAAATAGTTAAATGATAACGCTTGAATATGGGACAAACTATATAAAATATATACCATCACCATTCTGATACTGTTAAGTCTGCTATTCTCTATAACCTTAACACAGATAATAAGATTTGTACTGTCCATGTTATGAGTCAAATGTACAGAAACCTAAGCGAGGGCATCTGGGCACCAGGTGCTGAATTATGTGCAGGCTCCACCCCGTCGCTTGCTGTAAAGTAAGACATCCCCCCAAAATAAGTCTTAATATCATTTTTTCATACTTAAAATGGTCATTAGGACAGAGAAATGGTTAAATTATTTGAATCCCACCACTGCATAGAAGTACCTCTCTGTGTTAATATATTTGACACTATAATTCCAAAGAAATTATTTAGGAACGTTAAAAATTTACCACTTAGACATACATTCTTCTTCTGTTAGCTCACCAACCTAATCCGAAGGGAGACTCCCCCCAAAAACCAAGACACAGAACAGGACAATGGCATCGCCCTCCTCCCTTACATCAAAGGCACCACAGATAAAATCAGCAAAATTCTCCACAAACACAATATCAGGACAGCCTTTGGCACTGACCAAAAAACAGCCAACATCTTAAGAAACCCCGCCTATCTGCGGGACATTGGCCTCCCGTGGACAAAGAATCTCCCTGATCACAACAGCCACCCCCCCGCCCCTACCCTGGGTCCGAGGCTGGTATGTTACATGGAAACCTGGTGGGCACAATTCTACCAGAGGAACCCCTCCCTCCGGGCCCAACCAGGTCTCCGTGTCTTCCTCCTCGATCAACTCCCAGACCAGGAGAGCTTTGTTACCAATGGACCTAGCGTTCAAATAGACCAGCCTCAGCCCAGGACCCTGATCCTCCAAGCCCCCAGGGGAGCGGGCAGGAACCGGAGGGTCAGAGCGTGCCACTGCTCAAAGACAGCGGGGGCGCACTCCCCGAAAGCGATATGGCCCTCTGTCCTTACCTCTGCTGCCCCTCCCAATGACCGTGTGAATTCCGTACTCCACCCATTCCCCAGAAGCTCTGGACAGCCCCAACCCCCTCCCCCCCCGCCATGGCCCATTTCCAACCTGGACTGCGATAATCCTAGTGGGGCTCCATCAGGCTCCAACCAAGCCCGGGTACCCACCCCCCTCCCTAGACCCCTTAAAAATTATTTTAAAAAAGTTAACAAAGAGGTCTTGGCACCCCTCTTATCACTCCGCCCATGACCCCTACCCTTATCTGTGCGATGCCACCTCTCGGGATCCCAAGATCCGTCATCACTATCACATTTTCCAGTCTGACTGTGAAAACTGTAGGGGGGTGGTGTTGCTATCTTCTATAAAAAGTCCCTAACTCTGAAAAAGATTAATGTTACGCAGGAACTTGCTCTTCACGAGACCATTGTCTGCAAACTGTCCCTAAATACCAGAGTTCATTTCTTGCTATGTTATAGAGCCCCTGATTACGACCTTGGTCATACAAACAAGCTAAATGTCAACTAAAAAGATACTCCTTTGGTCTTTTTAGCTGCCAGAAAAAGGGAGTGGGGGAAAACAAGGCATTCTTGAAATGCCTAGATAATCAACTCAGCAGCCCAAAGTGTCAGAGCATAAGAAGGTTATTGGAGAGCATGATGGATGAGTCTTGGAGACTGATGTGTCCTATTGGAGAAGTCACATCCAGGGGGTGGGAGAAAGACCAGGGTCAAGGGGGAAATGTATGATGTGATTTATTTATTTATTTTAAACAAGTTTTATTCAGTTTTTAACGGTTCAAATAAAGCTCTTTTCAGTAGACAGCATATTCCGGGGTCATCACTTTTACATGCAAATATGACAATAGTTCTATATTCATTTTTGACATTTAACTTCCTATTTTATCCCATTTTACTTCCATTCCATTTTTGGCAAACAAAGGCCAAACAAATTAATCCTAGTCTCAAATCTTAATCTCAATCTGTATAACCCCCATTTCATTTCAGATTAGTTGTAAATATTTTTTAAACGCTTATATATCTTAAAATAACAATATGTTTGCCCATCATATAGAAAATAAAGTTTGTCCATATCTATCCTTTAACTATCTTCACATCGTTAATACTCTTTTATCATTTACATATTTCTTTTATCTGTCAGATTTGCCCTTTCATCACATATTCTCTCCATAATTCTAAATCAATACAAGCTTTAACACAAAAAGAATAAAAGAAACCTAGACTTGCCCCCTTTACTACTTTGAAAGTGACACCTCAGTGGCTAACATATTAACATAGTGATAATCATTCCCTTTAAAGGGAATGATTAAAGGGATCTTCTACTGCGCATGCCCAAGATGGCGTCCGGCGGCAAGTAGGCATTCTGGCATCGGAGGTTTTGTTGGTTTTCTTGGAGGAGGAGGCTTTCCTACTGCTTCGCTGCTGTTTCTGCTCCTAGGGGTCGCGAGGATGCCGCTGGAGCCATTCCGCAAAATTGAGCCGTGGCTCAGCTGCTGGGCTTCCCGCGGACTGCTTTGACTGTCGGCTGCTGGCTTGCCGCCCGAGGGGAGGCAAAGCCGCTTGTTCTATTCTCACGGCTGTGGAGCCCCGGTGCCGGGAGATTTGCGCCGAGATGCTGGCGCAGGTCTGCTGGAGTTGCTGGAGTTGCTGAGGACCTGTTGGCTGGGGACCCGTTGCTGGCGTTGCTGGTCATGGTCGCCAGCTGTTTTTGCTGACACAGCGAAGCGGCGCAGGAGTTTGTGGTGATAAACCACGATCCTGTTGCCGGGCTCGCTATATGGACAACAGTCGGGACGATAGTGGTCGGCGGTCTTTGGTGCCAGGGTCACCATGGGGTGACCACGGAGTCTACGAAGAACAGTTCTACCGCCTGTGGGTTCTCCCCCTTTCCTTTGTTTGTGGCTGGGGAAGTGTCCTTGTGGGGAATGGGGCTTTTTTCCCACTGCCTCCCTCCCTTCCCCAGAAATGTAAGCCCTGGGGGAAAGATCTGTGGGAGGGGCTGGGAGGCCTACAGGCCTGGAGATTCCGGGAGGGAGGCACTCATGGCCATAGCCCGGTCGGGTGGGCGGGCTCTATCCCGTTGGGGGTGGGTCGAGTCTTGGCGAAGACCCCCACGAAGGGTTGGCGATGGCCCTGGGCCCGTGGCTGTGGTCGGTATGTGAGTGCTGTACCTTGCCTGGACTGCTACGGACGCGTTACCCCACATGGACTATGGGGTTTATCATTGTCCGTTGTTCTTTTTCTTTTAATGTCATCTTGCCATCTTGTTATTTTGTCCCTATCATCATCATTGAGGACGTTTGGCTCATTTGCACCATTCACCCGACTTGGACTTTGCCTCTCTTGGGATGGCCTCCTCCCTTGCAGTGAGAGAGCAATGGGAGGATGAATTCCCCTGCAGTGAGAGTGCAGTGGGTTATCCAGGACTCTGTCCCAAGTCACTGTGGTGGCAGAACAGTGACTGGTCCATTTTACCTGGATCATCGACAGTGGTGAGAGAACTGCCGATTGTGGACTTTTTCCTGACTTTAACATCGCCTGTCCCTTAATTATATTTCCATCTCCCTTTTGTTTCATCTTCCAACTACCTCTTGTACTGTTTTGCCGAGATATATTTACTATGCTTGCCTATTCCTCATCGGAGTTATGGGCCCTCCAGGCGTTCCCCTGTCTGGGATGTGGCCCTCACGCTGTCAAGAGCTTACCTTAATGACGGATCCTGGGATCCCAGAGGTGGCATGCCAAGAAGAAGGGGCTAAATTCTAAATTTGATAGGAAGGGGAAACTTTTAAAATTTTTAATTGATTGTCTTAAGGGGTTAGGAAGGGGATAAATGGGTCTTTGTCCAACCCGGTTCGTGGGGGCGGGGGCGGGGCCGCCGGGACTCGGGCCTGAGGTGGGGGCCGATTCCCAGGGTGGTTGGTGTTGGCAGGAAACGGAGAGGCATAGGGCATACATGTTGGGAGCACGCACCGCCATCTTTGTGCGGTTGCTCGCCTCGCCCTATGGCTCTCTCCCAGGGGGCATGGGAACTGGGACCCCTGGGCTTAGGCTGGTGTATTTTAATGCCAGGTCCTGGCTAATAAGTCCACCCTCCTCCGTGAGGTAATTGAGGAGGAGGCTGCGGACCTGGCCTGCATCACCGAGACCTGGTTGGGCCCAGAGGGCTGTGTCCCTCTGGTAGATTTGTGCCCTCCAGGTTTTCGGTTTTGCACCGCCCGGGCCCAGGGAAGGGGTGGGGTGGCCGTGGTTATTCGGGAGACCTTGTTTCCAAGGGAGGTCACTGTTCCAGAGATAGGTGGGAGTGAGACACTCCTCCTGAGGTGGGGCCCAATGGTCGGGTGGGCTTGCTGCTCGATACCTTTCACCCAGCTATGTGACAGCTGCCCTACCTGGGCTTCTCGATGTTCTCTCGGGTGGCGGTGGAGTTCCCGGGCTTATAGTCCTGGGGACTTCAATCTGCCCTCCCTGGGGGTGCGCCGGGTTTAGCCCAGGAATTCATGGCTTCTATGGAGGCCATGGGCCTGACCCACTAATTCAGGGCCCCACCCATGAGGGGGGAACACTTGACCTAATTTTTGTCTCTGAACAGTGGCGTAGTGACAGAGGGCAGGCCATTTTACGGCTGTGCCCGCTCCATGGTCTGATCACTATCTCCTACGGCTGGTCTTCCAACAGGCTGCCCCCACTGCTGGGATGAGGAGGCTAGATGGTTCCGCCCCAGGCTCTTATGGACCCGAGCGTTCTCGGCGGAGCTGGGGTTTCTTCCCCTTCTCTTGCCCACAGCTCTGTTGAGGACCTGGCTGCTGCTTGGCAGCAGGCCGCCAGAGGCTCGACAGGGTTGTCCCCATGCACCCTCACACGCCGTGGATCCCGGATGGCCTTGGTACTGGAGGAGCTCCGGGAGATGAAACGCCGGAGGGGCTTAGAGAGCAGGTGGAGGTCCACCCGCTCCCAGTCCGACGAGCCCAGCTAAGAGCCTATATTAGGACTTACCTGGTAGCTGTGAGGGCGGCGAGAAGGTCTTATTCTCCCCTCATAGCGCCCAAGAGATAACCCCAGCCGCCCTGTTTCGGTAACCCGCTCTCCTTCGTAGGGGAGGGGCGGACCCACTGCGGGCAGGGCTGAGGAGTTTGGTCAACATCTGTCGGATAAGATTGCTCGATTCGGGCGGGTTGCCCTCTGATTTGCAGTGGTCTGAGGAACGGGATGTAGGCAGTCTGGCCAGTACGATCTGGGATGAGTTCGATTCTGTTTCCGAGGATGAAGTGGACGGGATTATGCACGCCTGAGTTCCACCACATGTTTGTTGGACCTGCGTCTTCCTGGCTGGCTTATGCCGCCAGGGAGGTCACCTGCTGGCTCGGGCAGTTGTCAACGCTTCATTAAGGGAGGGTGTCTTCCCACTGCCTTGAAGGAGGCGGTGGTGAGACCCTTCTGAAGAAGCCTGCCCTGGACCCTACCGTGTTAGACAACTCGCTCCAGTCTCCAACCTTCGCTTTTTAGCAAGGTTGTTGAGAGTGTGGTGGCTCAGCAGTTTCCGCTTCCTGGATGAAGCTGACTACCTGGATCCAGATCAATCGGGCTTCCGCCTGGTTTCAGCACGAGACGGCATTGGTCGCACTGATGGATGATCTCTGGAGGGCTGGACAGGGTTTTTCCTCTGTCCTGGTCCTATTAGACCTCTCAGCGGCTTTCGATACCATCGACCATGGTATCCTCCTGCACGCCGGGGTTGGGTATAGGGGCACTGTGCTTGGTGGTTCACCTCCTACCTCTCGGGCGATCGCAGTCGGTGTTGGCGGGGGCAGAGGTCTACCTCGAGGGTGCTCTCTTGTGGGTCCCTCAGGGTCGGTCCTCCCCTGCTATTTAACATCTACATGAAACCGCTGGGTGAGATCATCCGTGGTTTTGGGGTGAGTTTCCATCAGTACGCTGATGATACTCAGCTGTACATTTCCACCCAACCAGATCGGTGATGCCCTCTCCTGATGACCCAGTGTCTGGATGCGGCACGGATTTGGATGAACGGAAACATGCTTCGCCTCAACCCGCCAAGACTGAGTGGCTGTGCGACGGCATCTCGTCCAGTTTGGAGTGTCCATCTTTGGCCATAGGGGAGTGGTATTACCCCTGTGGATAGGGCGCTGAATCTGGGGTCCTCCTGGATGCTCGCCCGCTGGAGGAGCAGGGCCGCCGCCAGGGGGCCTTTGCCCAGCTTCGCCTGGTTCGCCAGCGCTCTTTCTGGACCGATGCCTCGCACGGTTACTCATGCCCTTGTTACCTCCAGACTGACTACTGCAACGCCTTCTATTTAGGACTGCCCTTGCATACCATCCGAGATTGCTGGTGCAGAATGCGGCGCTGGTGGTGATGGGAGTTTCCGTTCTCCCATGTTACCCCTCCTGCGCTGCCTTCATTGGCTACCGTTTGCCTCCGGTGAGATTCAAGGTTTTAGTGTTAACATTCAAAGTCCTTCATGACATGGGTCCCCAATATTTAAGGGAGCTGCCTGCCGACATCAAATGCCAACCGCCCCTGTGCAGCACATAGGCAAGGACTCCTTGGGGTCCCATCGCTGGCCAATGCCGCTGGCGGTCCCCCGACGACGAGCCTATTCTATAGCTGCCCCAGACCTCTGGAACCAACTTCCCTGGAGCTCCGCCTGGCCCCTGACCTCCGCAGACCTTCCGCCATGACTTGAAGACCTGGTTGTTTAACCAATCCGGTTGTGATTTTCTGGGACGGATGGTTTTATGGGATAGTTTTAAGGATTTTATGGGTGTACTGTAATTGTAATGGGGCTTATTTAGTTTAATTTGCTTTTAAATTATTTATTGTTGCTGTTGTTTTATTTGTAAGTCACTAGTCTTCGGAGATGGGGCGCATATAAGTCCCATTAATAAATAAATAAATAAATAAATA
>SOZL01000008.1:1169849-1261408 GCA_009733165.1 Naja naja | reverse complement strand
CAAAAGATAGAATAAAAGAAAAGAAAAGAAAAGCTACATAACATTATATCTCTTTTCAATCGGTTTCTGCAACACACATCCCCTAAAGTTTGTTTATAGTTCCAAAATAATAGTAAAAATAACTAACCTTGGTTACTGACAAATCTGGTTTTAAACATCTTCAAAAATCATTTCAGTTAATTCAATTTATCTAATCAACATTTACCTTTCTTTTATAAATAAAAAGTAAAGTGTAACCTTCATCTAATAAAATTGTCAGTAACCCCTCTATTGTTTTACATTTTTATGATTACAATATATTCTTATTACCCCTCTTCTCCATGCAGAACCCCCTTCTTAATACATTAACCATTATCTCTATGTAAACAGTTTCTTTCTTCATTATATAATTCCTGTATTTCTCTATCTTCTGCTTTGTTTCTTGTTCCCTCTCCTCCCTTTTATCCTGCTATATCCCTTCTCCATCAATTTAAATCCCCTCTCTCTCTTTGCCTTTCTGCCTTTTCTTCTGGACCTTTCTAGCATGCCTAATTTCATAAATGTTCCCCTTTTTAATTACTTTCTTAGGTTTCGTTTTTTAACCACCCTTCCTTTCCCTTTTATTTGTATTAATCTTTGTGTTAATTGTCTCTTTAAAATGGCTTTCCTTGTGCTGGCTCCTCCCTTTCCAAGATTCCTTCTTCTTGTTCTTTGTTAAGCCATTTCCATGCCCATGTCTTCTGCATGAGCAAATTAGTTCAGTCACTTCCTGTAGTTCTTTCATACTTTTAAATTCCATTTTAATTCCTTGGATGGCCACCAAAGTTTTATTTTCCTTATTTCTTCTTCTTCTTTAAATTTTCTAAGATCTTAGCCCAAGTCCAGAGTCTATATCAATATCACCAACTAATCCAGCAGTCTGTCTTTTATTTTAATTCAAACTTTCACCTTCTATGGGTCTTGCTTTTTGTTTCAATGTCTCTAAAATTGTAACAACTCCTATTCACAAAGGAACAAGATATTTTCCTTCTTCTTTAAATTCAATTTTTATCCACAAAGTGGCACTTTCTGTTACGAAATCTTCTCCCTTTCCTTTTATTTTAATATTCAAGATTTTCGAGCCCCAAACTTAAGTTCTTATGCCGGCTTCTTCCTTTCCGGTTCGAAGCCCCTTATAGCTGTCAAAGATATTTTACTTATTATTTTTCCCTTCACTTGACACTCACGCTGCTTCTTCTTTTTAAAAAACTCATCTTTATCTTAATCCGGGGTGCCTTTGTTGATCTTACCATCCGATACTCCTGGTTCCTCTGCTGTCAACTTCTTTCTTTCCTCCTGCACCGATCTTAGTCCAGTTGAGACCTTCTCTTCAAGGTGGCCATATTGACCACCGCTTGTCATCTTCGGAGGAAAAGACCAGACCCAAAGGGAGATGCAGCTCCCCTCACTCTGGCTGGCAGCTTTCCCTTTCTCCGCCGCCCTCGAGGCAGCTTCAGCCCGAACCATGGGATTGGAGCTCTCAACGCAAAGAGCAGGCTGCGGTCGCGGACAATCGCAAACCGCCGCCCGTTAGCGAGAAGGCTCAACCCGGAAGAGCGGTGTATGATGTGATTTAGTACCGGCTGCACCCAGCCACATGCCAACATGGCAATTTCTAATAAACCAATTGACTTTTTCTGAGATGCGGCTAGAGACTTTTGCTTTGAATGAGGGAGATTTGTTGGAGCCCTGACAGCCAGCTGGTACTCTAAAAATTCAACATTCCGGGATACCTGACCCCCGACCTCTTTAATTGCTTCCCGACATCTGGAATGTGTGGAGAGAAAGTCAGGTTAAAATGGCAGAGGGGGGCCTCTCGGAAGAAAGCCTTTTAGAAGCAGCCCAGCTACAAACAGAAGCTGAGGAAGTAATCTCAGGCGAAGCTGAGAGGTCTGAGCAAATAAAGGAAATGAAACCTCCCACAGCTTTGGAAGGTGAGCTCCCCCAGCTTAAAAAGGAAGGAAGGGCCCTGAGTGAGCTGACAAGAGTGGAATGGATGTGGGACTGGGAACAAGCCAGAGCCCCAAAGCTCCTGTTGGGATCCCTGGGGAGATCCATAGAGCAGCTGTGGGAGGAATTTGACCAGGCTGCCATTGGAGAGGAGGGCCCATCATGCCACCCAAAACAGAGGGGACCTCCCACAGAGCCTTCTGACATGAGGAGAAGCAGGCGAGATTACAGCCCTCCTCTACCCAGCAGAAGAAGAAAGAGCCCACAATGGCAGCCAGTGCCTCCCCCATGCAGCAGGTATCTCCTTCCTTCTTCTGCATGAACTAGAGCCAGGGAGGAAGGTCAGCCACCTCAAGCACAGATTTACAGAGGGCGAGAGGAAGAGGGCAGAGCAGAGCTCTATGAACCAACCTGGTTCAGGAGGAAATTTGATGGGGACCCAGACCAGCTAGCTCTATTCCTTGACTCAGCTGAGATCCACCTAGAATGTTATGGACACCTCTACCCCTCCCCTAGAGCCATGGTGAATGCCATTTTTGAGGGGCTGGAGGGAGAAGCAAGAGGATGGTTAGCAACCCTCCACAAGAGAAGGTCCCCCCAACTGCATGACGCAGATGACTTCCTACGACTGCTAGAGGCCAGATTTGAGGAGGCAGAGGATGACCCATATGCAGAAGATGAACTCAGCAACCTAAAGCAGGGTGGGCGACCCATCAAGGAACACTTCTGTGAATTCAGGAGAATTAGTGGGAAGCTACCCCTTTTGCCTGAATGGATGCTGGTTCATTTTTTCAGAACCAGCCTGGACCAGCAAATTAGCAAAGTAACTGCCTATCATGACATCCCCAACAGACTCTCTGAGTGGTTCTGAGTAGCCATAAAAGTCAACGAGGCATTACGCGCTAGCGATATGAGGAAGCCACCGGGGATCAGAGACAGAAGACAACCAGACCAGAGGCCACCAAACCAATGGGATGGCACACCACGATCTGCCCCAAGACCAACCCTCTCACAAAGCCCAATTAAATGCTACTGATGTAGAGGAGTAGAGCACATAGCAGCGGCATGCACAACCCCAGATTCAAGACCAAAGCCGAAACGACCACCCAGGGCGCGACCTGAGCGAGGCCCCCGATGTGCCACTAACGCATCCCAGAGGGTTCTTCAGGCTGCAAAGGTCCCGCTCTAGTCAGCTGAAGTGGGAGGAACTCCGGACAACGACCAGTCGCGGATCCTTCTGGCGAGAGCGAGGGAAACGACCCAATGGTGAGTGGACCAATTCCCCCTTTCATTTTCCCAATACAGCTTATGGCCCCAAAGACAGGGAATAAGGGAGTTTTCCAAGCCTTAATAGATTCAGGCTGCACCAGATGTCTGATCAATCTAACCACGGTCCTACAACTGGTTATCAGAGCAAAAAAGCTAGCCCACCCAATCCGGTTCGAACAAGTAGATGGCTCCCTACTGGGAGGAGCCTACACCACTCACTTAACCGAACCAGTGAGACTAGAGCTAGCGGAGCACTGGGAGACAATTTGACTCGTAGTAGCTCCCAAAATGACAGATGCAGTCATACTGGGACTTTTCTGGCTAGACAAGTGGGGCCCAACCATCTGGTGGCAAGAGGGCAGCCACAGGTTGAGGATAGCAAAGGGACCCCAACCCCTTCCTCACCATCAGATGGAACCACCACCAATGCAGGGAACCCCCTCTGAGAGTTCACCAGAACTGGCAGCCACCTCTGACAGAACCCCAGAGGACAGACAGATCCCCAGAGAATATCAAGACCTCACTGAAGTATTCAGTGAGACAGAGTGTAACATCCTACCCCCCCACCGTGAAACAGACTGCGCCATAGAAATCATCCCCAGGGCAACGTTACCAAAGCCCAAAATGTACACCATAACACCCCGTGAAATGCAAGAAATGCGCAACTATATAGACAAAAACTTAAAAAGGGGTTTCATTGAACTGACCAAGCCACGGGTCACAGCCCCAGTCCTGTTCAAAGAAAAAAAAGATGGGACCATGAGATTGTGCATTGACTTTAGAGCCATCAATGGACTGTGTGTACCCAACCTATACCCCCTCCTGCTCATGAAGGACATGCTATCCCACCTGGCCAAAGGGAAGGTCTTTACCAAATTATATCTCAGAGAAGCATACTATCGAGTCCGCATCAGGGAGAGAAATGAATGGAAAACAGTGTTCAACTGCCCCCTAGGGAACTTCCAATTCAAGATCATGCCTTTCAGACTCCTGCTCATGAAGGACATGCTAGATGGACTCGCAACTGGCTGACAAACCATACTCAACGAGTAGTCCTTAATGGGTCTAAGTCTACATGGAGGACAGTAAGCAGTGGGGTGCCACAAGGTTCTGTCTTAGGCCCAGTACTCTTCAATATCTTCATTAATGATTTAGATGAGGGAATAGAAGGGGAACTTACCAAATTTGCAGATGATACTAAGCTGGCAGGAATAGCTAACACCCAAGAAGATAGGCTCAAGATCCAGATGGATCTTGACAGACTAGAACACTGGGCCGTATCTAACAAAATGAAATTCAATTTAGAGAAAATTAAAGTCCTACACTTAGGCAAGAAAAACCAAAAGTACACATATAAACTGGGTGAAACCAGGCTCAATAGCAGTAACTGTGAGAGGGATCTTGGAGTCTTAGTGGACAACCAGATAAATATGAGCCAGCAGTGTGCAGCAGCAGCCAAGAAAGCTAATGCAATCCTAAGTTGTATTAACAGAGGGATACAATCAAGATCAAGGGAAGTACAAATACCACTCTATAAAGCCTTAGTAAGACCACACCTAGAGTACTGCATCCAGTTTTGTTCACATTACAAAAAAGATGTTGAGACTCTAGAAAAAGTACAGAGAAGAGCAACCAGGATGGTTGTTAAACTGGCAGCATCCCACCACTGTGTATATCTCAATGTCCTCATGTTCCTTTAATTCTTGTAGTAAACATGAATACATATGGAACGTATGTTCCATGCATATGCTTCAGATGGTGAAACTAGAATTCAATATGCCAAAACAAAATAGATCAGCCAGTTTTACTGACAACCCCAACATATTCATGGCCCTGCACAGATCAGTTTACTCTGGTTGTATACTTTCCATAGTAGTAATTTGTAGCTTTAGGGTGGAACTTTATACTTTGGGCTATGTGCCCCGCTTCCCTATATATTGCATGTGAGTGAGTTGGTTTTCATTTTGCTAGTGTTCCTAGCAAAAGTCAGCCGTAATATGAGACTTTATCCTGGTGTCTTAGAGAATTTAGAAAAAAACCCAAACCAAAACCAGAATATACTCCCTTATGTATGCCCCGTCATTTTCCTGGAATAGAAAAGCTGTTCTCCAGGTTTTGGAAAAGATCCAGGGATACAGCTGTGGCAGCTGTCAGGCGTGGAGGGACCAAGAATTTGCTCGGACAGCACTAATGGGACACTGAGTAGGAAAGGTAACAGCTTCCTCTTAACATGTCCCAGCTACAGGGCAATGCAATGCTCAGAGCTACCTAGCATCAGTGGCTTGGTAAAAAAAAGGGTTAACTAGTCCTCAACTTTCCCGCCCAAACTCCTGAAGTTTGATATTCCCCAGCAAGGAGGAATTTTCCAGGCCTAAATTCATCTCCTACCAGTAACAGCCTTTTTCCAAGTTTGGAAAACACTGGAAGACTGGAAATTGCAACAGCATGAAAGAGAAAGCAGAATCAAACAAGGAAGACTGGAAAGGAAAGTTCAAGTAACTTGAACTTACTTGTGAATGCTGTGCAGCAGTCATGAGAGAGAAAGAGTATAACTTGAACAATCAGCGAAGAAATCTATGCAGGTGAAACTCGAAAAATTAGAATATCGTGCAAAAGTTCATTTATTTCCGTAATGCAACTTAAAAGGTGAAACTAATATATGAGATAGACTCATTACATGCAAAACAAGATAGGTCAAGCCGTGATTTGTCATAATTGTGATGATTATGGCTTACAGATCATGAAAACCCCAAATCCACAATCTCAGAAAATTAGAATATTGTGAAAAGGTGCAATATTCTAGGCTCAAAGTGTCCCACTCTAATCAGCTAATTAAGCCATAACACCTGCAAAGGGTTCCTGAGCCTTTAAATGGTCTCTCAGTCTGGTTCAGTAGGAATCACAATCATGGGAAAGACTGCTGACCTGACAGTTGTGCAGAAAACCATCATTGACACACTCCATAAGGAGGGAAAGCCTCAAAAGGTAATTGCAAAAGAAGTTGGATGTTCCCAAAGTGCTGTATCAAAGCACATTAATAGAAAGTTATGTGGAAGGGAAAAGTGTGGAAGAAAAAGATGCACAAGCAGCAGGGATGACCGCAGCCTGGAGAGGATTGTCAGGAAAAGGCCATTCAAAAGTGTTGGGGACTTTAACAAGGAGTGGACTGAGGCTGGAGTCAGTGCATCAAGAGCCACCACACACAGATGGATCTTGGACATGGGCCTCAAATGTCGTCAGAAGCGTCTTACCTGGGCTAAAGAAAAACAGACCTGGTCTGTTGCTCAGTGGTCCAAAGTCCTCTTTTCTGATGAGAGCAACTTTTGCATCTCCTTTGGAAACCAAGGACCCAGAGTCTGGAGGAAGAATGAAGAGGCACACACTGCAAGATGCTTGAAGTCCAGTGTGAAGTTTCCACAGTCTGTGTTGATTTGGGGAGCCATGTCATCTGCTGGTGTTGGTCCACTGTGCTTCATTAAGTCCAGGGTCAATGCAGCCGTCTACCAGGAGATTTTGGAGCACTTCATGCTTCCTTCTGCAGATGAGCTTTATGGGGATACTGACTTCATTTTCCAGCAGGACTTGGCACCTGCCCACACTGCCAAAAGCACCAAAATCTGGTTCAATGATAGTGGGATTGCTGTGCTTGATTGGCCAGCAAACTCACCTGACCTGAACCCCATAGAGAATCTATGGGCATTGCCAAGGGAAAGATGAGAGACATGAGACCGAACAATGCAGAAGAGCTGGAGGCCGCTATTGAAGCATCCTGGTCTTCCATAACACCTCAGCAGTGCCACAGGCTGATAGCTTCCATGCCATGCCGCATTGAGGCAGTAATTGCTGCAAAAGGGGCCCAAACCAAGTACTGAGTACATATGCATGCTTATACTTTCCAGAGGTCTGATATTGTACTATGTACAATCCTTGTTTTATTGATTGCATGTAATATTCTAATTTTCTGAGATTGTGGATTTGGGGTTTTCATGAGCTGTAAGCCATAATCATCACAATTATGACAAATCACGGCTTGAACTATCTTGTTTTTAATTTAATTTAATAATGGGATTTCTATGCCGCCCTATCTCCCGAAGGACTCAGGGCGGATTACGACAATAAAACACAGGAATCCAAAATTTTAAAAAACTATTAAATAGAAAAACCCCAATTATACATATTTAAAAAATTAAAAACCAACAACCGATTTAAAAGCAGTTAAAAACCCCCTTCAGTCCAGGTTGGCTGATCGAAAAAGCCATGTTTTCAAGTTGAGACAGAAGGATCAAAGGTCAGGAGCCACCTGAAACTCCACGGGGAGTTGATTCCAAAGGGTGGGTGCACCCACAGAGAAGGCTCTCCCCCTGGGGGTGGCCAGCTGACATTGTCTGGCCGACGGCACCCTGAGGAGGCCCTGTCTGTGGGAGCGCATAGGGCGATGGAAAACCGTTGCTGGCAGCAGGTGCTCCTGCAAATACCCCGGACCTAAGCCATGAAGGGCTTTATAGATGATTACCAGAACCTTGAATCTCACTCGGAGAGCAACTGGCAACCAGTGCAGCTCACGCAGGAGGGGTGTAACATGGGAGTATCGGGACACTCCCATCACAACCCGCGCGGCTGCATTCTGCACCAGTTGAAGCCTCCGAGTGGTCCTCAAGGGCAGCCCCATGTAGAGAGCATTGCAGTAGTCCACACAGGAGGTAACGAGTGCATGAGCAACGTGCATAAGGCATCTCCAGATAGGGATGCAACTGGCGCACAAGGCGAACCTGTGCAAATGCCCCCCTGGCCACAGCTCCTACATGATCTTCCAAATTGAGCTGTGCGTCCAGGAGGAGGCCTAGATTGTGCGCCCTTTCCACGGTGGGTAACACCTCTCCCCCCATGACCAAAGATGGAACATCCTGGACAATTTGAGATGCCAGTACGTACAGCCACTCGGTCTTGGCCGGGTTGAGTCGAAGCCTGTTCCTTCCCATCCAGACCTGTACCGCTTCCAGGCACCAGGACATCACGTCAAGGGAATCACTGAGTTGGTTTGGGGTGGAGATAAAGAGCTGGGTATCATCCGCATACTGATGATACTTCACCCCAAAACCATGGATAATCTCACCCAGTGGCTTCATATAGATGTTGAGCAGGAGGGGGAAGAGGACAGACCCCTGAGGTACCCCACAAGTGAGGGGCCTCGGGGTTGACCTCGATCCTCCTGCCAACACTGACTGCAAACGACCCGAGAGGTAGGAGGAGAACCACCGTAAAACAGTGCCTCCCACTCCCAACCCCACAAGGCGTCGCAGTAAGATACCATGGTCGATGGTATCAAAAGCCGCTGAGAGATCTAATAGGACCAGGACAGAGGAATAAGCTCTATCCCGAGCCCGCCAGAGATCATCCACCAGCACGACCAATGCTGTCTCCATGCTGTATCCAGGCCTGAAACCTGATTGATACGGATCTAGGTAGTCAGCTTCCTCTAGGAACAATGGGAGCTGTCAGGCCACCACACTCTCAATAACCTTCACCACAAAGTGAAGGTTGGAGATGGGATGAAAGTTGTTCAAAATAGCTGGATCCCAGGCAGGCTTCTTGAGGAGGGGCCTCACCACCATCTCCTTCAAGGCGGAGGGGAAGCATCCCTCCCTCAAAGAAGCGTTGACCACTGCCTGGAACCAGCCTCGTGTAACCTCCCGGGTGGCATAAACCAGCCAGGAGGGACACGGGTCCAATAAACACGTGGCGGCACTCAGCCTCCTCATGATCCCATCCACTCCATCCAAAGTCACAGGATCAAACTCTTCCCAGATGGCATCCCCAAGACCCATCGCTTCCCCCCCGTCAGACCTTAACCAGTCGAAGTCCAGACCGGTCTGGATCTGAGCGATCTTGTCTGCCAGATGTTGACTAAACTCCTCGGCCCATCCCTGCAAAGGGTCCTCCCCCATCCTCTGATTGAGGAGGGAACGAGTGACCCGAAACAGGGCAGCCAGGTGATTACCTGCGGATGCAATGAGAGCGGAGAAGTAAGCAAACCTCACCTCTCCCATTGCTGCAAGATAAGATCTAGTAAAAGATCTTAACTGTGATTGAGCAGATTCGGACTGACTGGACCTCCAACTGCTCTCTAGGCCCCTCCACCGACACTTCATCTCCTGGAGCTCCGCGGAAAACCAGGGAGCCAACCGGGATCTGCACCGGGTTAGAGGCTGCAAAGGTACAACGCAGTCGAGAGACCCGGAGGCAGCACTTTGCCAGGCGTCCACCAGGGCCTCGACTGGGCTGTGGATAAGGGAGGCAGGAATCATCCCAAGCTCCTCCTGAAACCTTTCCGGGTCCATTAGGTTCCTGGGGCGGAACCACCTGGTCGGTTCCACCTCTCAGCAGCGAGGAGTGGCATATTGGAAGCCCAGCTGGAGGAGATAATGATCAGTCCATGACAAGGGCTGAATAGTTGGTGATCCCCCACCCAGGTCACTAAACCACTGTCCAGAGATGAAAACAAGGTCAAGCGTGTGTCCTTCACCATGAGTCGGGCCCTGAATTAATTGGGTCATGTCCATGGCCGTCATGGTGTCCATGAACTCCCGAGCCATCCCCGACGCCCCACCCAGAGAAGGCAGGTTAAAAACCCCCAGAACCATAAGCTTGGGGAACTCCACCGCCAACCCAGATAGCACATGAAGCAGCTCGGGCAGGGCTGTTGTCACGCAGCTGGGAGAAAGGTACATGAGCAACAGGCCCAACTGACCACCAGGGCCCCATCTCAGGAGGAGAGACTCACACCCGCCTATCCGAGGAACAGTGGCCTCCTGAGGACAAAGGGTCTCCCTGATAACAACTGCCATCCCCCCGCCCCTACCCTGGGCCTGAGGTTGGTGCAGCACATGGAAACCTGGTGGGCATAACTCAGTCAGAGGGACTCCTCCCTCTGGGCCCAACCAGGTCTCCGTAATGCAAGCCAAGTCCGCGTCCGTTTTGCATGTAATGAGTCTATCTCATATATTAGTTTCACTTTTTAAGTTGCAATACGGAAATAAATGAACTTTTGCACGATATTCTAATTTTTCGAGTTTCCCCTTTATATATAAAAGCGAAATAGCACTCATGGGTCATCACAAAATCTCCAGAACCGTAAAGCCTACAAACTTGAAATTTGGCACATATGTTCCTCTTGGCTTCTAGGTGCTCACTAAGAAAGGATTTTTTGAAATGACCATCAGAGCATTAGTATTTCCTATATTATTATTAACATGCTCTGATGCTAAGGAGTTCTACTCCCC
This sequence comes from Naja naja, assembly GCA_009733165.1. Lineage (NCBI taxonomy): Eukaryota > Metazoa > Chordata > Lepidosauria > Squamata > Elapidae > Naja > Naja naja. The sequence continues at coordinate 1,250,891 of SOZL01000008.1, read as the reverse complement.
CTCCACACCTGAAAAGAAATCTCTTCCAAATGCAAAACACAAGCAGAGGAGAGGAGTTTCAGTTTTACTTTCACAGCTGCAAACAGCTTTACTACAGAACAGTTAGTTTAGTTTTAGTTTTATTAGTTTTATATACCGCCCTTCTCCCAGAGGGACTCGGGGTGGTTTACAGGGCAATAAAAACATACAGTACAAAAATTAAAATAAAGACTAAACTAGAATTTAAGTCCAACCAACAATAAATTTGAAAATTTAAAACGATAATTCCAATCAAAAATTAATAATTAAAAATACTTCTCATGGGGATAGATCGGCTTGCTCAAATAACCATGTTTTAAGGGCGTGGCAAAAGGCTCTCAGGTTGGGGACAATCCGGATCTCTAACTGTAGCTCATTCCAGAGGGCAGGGGCTGCCACAGAGAAGGCCCTCCCCCTGCGGGTCACCAGCCGACATTGTTTGGCTGACGGCACCCTGAGGAGGCCAACTCTGTGGGCCCGCACTGGTCAGTGGGAGGCTGTCATCGGCAGTAGGTGGTCTCGCAAATACCCTGGGCCTAAGCCATGGAGTGCTTTGAAGATCATAACCATAACCTTGAATCGCACCCGGAAGACCACCGGTAGCCAGTGCAGGCAGCACAGGAGAGGTGTTACATGGGCATGCCGAGGCATCCCATAAATAACCCACGCGGCCGCATTCTGCACCAGTTGGAGCCTCTGGGTGCTCTTCAAGGGGAGCCCCATGTAGAGAGCATTACATTAGTCCAACCGGGAGGCGACAAGAGCATGAGTGACTGTGCGTAGGGTGTCCCGGTCCAGAAAGGGACGCAACTGGTAAATCAGGCACACCTGATAGAAAGCCCCTGGCGACGGACGAGAGATGGTCCTCTAAAGACAGCCGCGCATCCAGGAGGACACCCAAGTTGCGGGCCTTCTCTGAGGGGGTCAAGGTCTCACCCCCAATCGTCAGTGATGGAATAACTTGACCAAACCAGGGCGCTGGAAACCACAGCCACTCAGTCTTGGAAGGGTTGAGTCTGAGCCTGTTCATCCCCATCCAGATCCGAACGGCCTCCAGGCACCGGGACATCACATCAAGGGCATCGTTGGGGTGGTTTGGGGTGGAGATGTATAATTGGGTATCATCAGCATACTGATGATACCACTAAAACCACAGATGATCTCACCCAGCAGCTTCATATAAATGTTGAACAGGAGAGGTGAGAGAACCGACCCCTGGGGCACCCCACTAGTGAGTGGCCTTGGTGTCGATCTCTGCCCTCCTGCCAACACAAACTGTGAACTACCCGAAAGATAGGATGAGAACCACCGCAAAACGGTGCCTCCCACTCCCACCCCGAGCCAACGCAGTAAGATACTATGGTCGATAGTATCAAAAGCCTCTGAGAGATCTAATAGGACCAGGACAGAGGAGCAACCCCTCTCCCGAGCCCTCCAGAGATCATCCACCAATGCGACCAATGCCGTTTCTGTGCTGTGACCAGGCCTGAAGCCGGATTGAAATGGATCTAGATACATAGCTTCATCCAGGAACTGTGGGAGCTGACGGGCCACCACACTCTCTACAACCTTCGCCACAAAGCGAAGGTTGGAGACAGGACAATAGTTATTCAATACAGCTGGGTCCAGGCTCGGCTTCTTACGTAGGGGTCTCACCACCATCTCTTTCAAGGCGGAGGGAAAGAACCCTCACCCAAAGAAGCATTAACAATCGCCTGGAGCCAGCCTCCCTCGGGAGGCCGAGACCAACAAGGAGGGACACGGGTCCAATAAACATGTGGCAGCACTGAGCTTACCAACAATCCTGTCCACATCATCGGGAGTTACAGGATCAAACTCCTCCCAGATCACATCCTCAAGACTAGCCCTCGCCAACCACTCAGGGACCACCCAGTCAGAGTCCAAGCCTACCCGAATCTGAGAGATTTTGTCCTGCAGATGTTGGACAAATTCCTTCGCCCTGCCCTGCAGAGGGTCCTCCCTCGCTCCAGGAATTAATAATGAGCGGGTCACTCTAAACAGGGTGGTGGAGGAGTTATCTGCTGACGCGATAAGGGCGGCATAGTGCGCACACTTTGCTGCCTTTATCGCCACCAGGTAAGACTTACTACAAGTTCTTGCCAGTGTTCAATCAGATTCGGATCTGCTGGTCCTCCAACTGCTCTCTAGGCGTCTTCTCCGGCATTTCATCTCCCGTAGCTCTTCAGTAAAAGAAAGGGCAGCCCAGGATCGACACCAGGTCAGAGGCCACAAAGGCGTGACTCGATCCAAGGCCCCCGTGGCCACCCTCTCCCAGGCATCCACGAGGGTCTCGGCAGAGCCACGTGCCAGAGCCTCAGGAATAGTCCCAAGCTTCATCTGGAATCTTTCAGGGTCCATCAGGTGCCTGGGGCGGAACCACCTGGTCGGTCCCGCCTCCCTGCGGCGGGGAGTAGTGGACTGGAAGTCAAGCCTGAGGAGGAAGTGATCAGACCATGGCAGGGGTTGAATATCTGAATCCCCTACACCTAGATCACTTACCCACTGTCCAGAGACTAAAACCAGATCGAGTGTATGTCCTCCACTGTGAGTGGGGTCATGTATTAACTGTGTCAGTTCCATAGCTGTCATGGAAGCCATGAACTCCTGAGCCAATTCAGACATTTCTCTGATAGAAGGCAGGTTGAAGTCTCCCAGAACCATAAGCCTGGGGGACTCAATCGCCAGCCCGGTTATCACATCGAGCAGCTCAGGCAGGGCCGATGATACGCAGCAGGGAGACAGGTACGTTATCAACAGGCCCACCTGCACATCTTGACCCCACTTCACAAAGAGAGGCTCACACCTGTCTGTCTGAGGAACAGTGGCCTCTTGAGGACATAGACTATCCCTAATCACAACTGCCACTCCACCACCCCTGCCCCAGACTCTTGGCTGGTGAAACACCCCAAAACCTGGCGGGTATAGTTCAATGAGAGGGATCCCCCGCCAAACCCAACTAGGTCTCTGTGATACAAGCCAGGTCTGCTCTCCCCTCTAAAATGAGATTGTGTATGAGGGGAGCCTTAGTTACTACGGACCTGGCATTAAAGAACACCAGCCAGAGACCAGGGTCCTGAGGGTCTGTGCCACCAGGGGAGCGAGTAGAGCACTGTGGGCTGGAACGCACCACCACTAGAAAACAGCGGGCACGCGTTCCCCGAGTATATGGCCCTCTGCTCCCACCATATCTGCCTCTCCCACCAACAGTGACAACGGTACAGCCCCCAATGGACTGGCCACCCAGAGACCCTCCTGCCCCCCCCCCACCTCAGCCCTCCATCTCACACCCATCCGCCGATCCAGTCCCCCGGCCTGACAGACCCCCCACCAGGGTCTGTCAAAGGCGACCTACTTGAACTCACCCTCCCACCCCTCCCACCCTTTAAAATACGAGTTAAAAATCCCTGTAAAAAACCCCAAGCCTCTTCTTCGCATGCCACCTCTCGGGATCCCAAGATCCGTCATTAAGGAAGCATTTTGCAAGATAAGAAGGCCACACCTGAGAGAGGGGGGCATCTCTCAGTGACCAAAGTTCCACAACTGTATAAGTCGGGGAACAGGCTGGACGAAAAGCCATCATAAAAATCGGTGATGAAAAGCAGCAGATGTAATAGTGGTGATGGACAAACTACACTTGCTGGACGAACGGTCGCATGGCGCTGTCACCCTCTCACGGCGGCAGCTGAAGCTATCACCGAGCTGTAGAGGCCACGCTGCAGCGGAATAGGCACTGCCCTCTCACAGCAATTGAGCTGAGCCACGCCCAGGCTCCTTTCTGTTTCCTTCTTCCTCACACAGCAAATACTGTTTGAGTTTCCAAACCCCCCTCAACTCTCTCACACACTGACAGGACGCTTGCCAGATGAATACCGATGGATGCTGGTAAGGAGAGGCAGAATTGTTTCCCTTATTTTCCTCTATATAGATGTAAATATATGTAAAATTACCCTTGCATCTGGGGAGAAAAACCAAGATGACACTTGTATTAGCTCTATCAAAGGTGTAGAATGTCTTGCAATATGAGAATTACCAGTATATACATAGTCCTCAACTTATGAGCAGTTGCTTAGTGCCCATTAGAGCCAATCGTACAACCAGGTTTCAAAATTATGAAGGCTAGCCCCCCCCTGGTCATGTGACCTCATTTTCGGTGCTAGGCAATCAGCCTGCATTTACAGACATTTGCAGCATCCTGCAAACACATGATCACAATGTACGATTATTTAACTGAAAACAGCATTTACTTAGTTTTTGGCAAAAAAAGCCCCAAAAGACGTCATTTGGAAGCATCCGTTGTACTTCCAGACAGCAGAAAGAAAGTGGTTTGCCATTGGATGCTGGTGGGTGAGAAGGCTGTGTTCAGGGTAGGGCTGAAGGGGAGGGAGGTGGACTCTACCACCACTGCAGCACATTCGGTACTCTCATCCTGCCACTTTAGAGCACTGCATCAGGCACAAGGTAACTGAGGTCTGAGATCAACCACCTTTTCCCTGGAGTAATGAATCTGAGGTTCATATTGAAAACCAGACAAATACTTATTAGTCCAAGGCATTGATCTCATTTGTGACTGATTAATGTAGGGGTTATTAGATGTATAGTTTTTTACAGCCTGTCTACTGACTTGGGGATGAGTTTGACAATACTTGTTTGTAGCTTCCCTTACTTGTGTTTTCCTAATCACATCTGTAAATCTTTTTCTGTGTTTTTGCCTCTTTTCCCTTTAACTGGTGTTACAGTAGAAGGAACAGATTCTTCTGAACTGAGGAGGAAAATAAGGGGTGGGGCAATCTGCCTCTGCCTACCAGCATCCATTGGTATTCATCTGTCTAGCATCCTGTCAGTGTGTGAGAGAGTGTGTGAGAGAGTTGAGGGGTGTTTGGAAACTCAAACAGTATTTGCTGTGTGAGGAAGAAGGAAACAGAAAGGAGCCTGGGCGTGGCTCAGCTCAATTGCTGTGAGAGGGCAGTGCCTATTCCGCTACAGCGTGGCCTCTACAGCTCGGTGATAGCTTCAGCTGCCGCCGTGAGAGGGTGACAGCGCCATGCGACCGTTCGTCCAGCAAGTGTAGTTTGTCCATCACCACTATTACATCTGCCGCTTTTCATCACCGATTTTTATGATGGCTTTTCGTCCTGCCTGTTCCCCGACTTATACAGTTGCGGAACTTTAGAGCAAGGCACCAGGCACAAGGTAACCGAGGTCTGAGATCAACCACCTTTTCCCTGGAATAATGAATCTGAGGTTCATATTGAAAACCAGACAAATACTTATTAGTCCAAGGCATTGAGCTGTAGGAAGTTAGCACCCACTCTCCTAGAAAAATGAAATATCCTAGGAAATATTAAAAAGGCAGAATATTTCCCCTAAAAAGAGTAGAAACTCAAGAGCAGAAACTCACCTCAGAAGCAGAAGCTCACCTCCACCTTTGTTAATAGGTGGGCCATTAAGGCCTGGGCTAGAATACTTTACATAACGAAGATCTCCAGGTAAAGCTACAGCAATTGCCAAAAGATTTTTCAGTGCATCATCCAACAAGGCTCAACCAAGTCTGGAACTCAGGACAGCCTACAGAGTTGCCCCTGTATGGCCCCATGGGAATCTGACAACCAATCAGAATACAAGCTTCAATTCAAATCCCAACAAAGGTTATAAAACCCAGGCACTCTCAGCATATCAGTCCCTTTTTGTATCTCTTCCTTCAGCTTGAAGCATGTGATCATCCCTCCTTTTCACTCTGGAGCTCCAAGCCATGTGGTCCTGTCCACCATTAAACCTCCCAAACAGCCTCCATGTTTCCAGGGTCTTTTTCCCCACTTGGAACTGAACCCAGAAGGATATTTCTTCCAACAATTGGCACCCAAGCAGATGGGACTCCAAGCTAACCTAACCAATGGACCAGGCCCAGGTAAGATTCCCTTGCCAGCAAACAGACCCATTGAGTCTGTGGGTGAGTTTTCCTGGACCTTGGCCATTTGGAAAAAAGGTTTTACAGGGGTTTTGAGTGTTGAGATCAAAGGCTGTTTGGAAGGAAGGTGAGTACCTCTAAATTCTAAATTTAAAGCATGGTAAATGTGTGTATGCTTGCATGTGTGTGAGAGGGTCCTTCTCCCAAACACAACTGGATCTTGCTACCTCTGTGCATTTCCTAACTGCAGAAAGACCAAAAGTCTGGAGAGCATGGGTGTTTTGCCAGAGCACAGGACCTTCTGTTAGGGAAGGAGGAAGAGTGTGTGTGTGAGTGGCTTCACCCTTGGACAGCAGCTGGATCTCATTTCTTTGTTTGGCCTCTAGCCACCCTCTTGCCTGTTGCTAGCTCTACAGAGCCATGATCATCAGGACAGGAAAAGCAGGGGGGTCATCAGAGTGTGGGACCTTCTGTATATAAGAGGGAAAGCCGAGCGAGTTATGATTGAAGGGAGAGAAGAATTTTTTGTTTTGTTTTTTTGTCCAGTGTATCCCAAAAGCAAACACCAGGATTTTAGGTAATTATGTAATTTGGATACTAAATTAGGAGTACCAGTACTTGCTTGCAGAAGAGCAGCAAGTTTTCCCAGATTTGACCTCTTCCAAATCCGCTAAAGGTGGGCCTGAAGGAAAGAGGCGGAGCACCAGTACTTATCTGTGGGGGGGCAGAGAGTCTCACAAACTGTTTTTTGGGGGGAGAGGAAAGAAGTCTGCACAGGCAGTTTACCCCCAATCCGAAAACCATGGCGAAAAGAGAGAGCTCTTGTTTTTTAAAAGGGGAACACGCATACTTTGTGAAACACTTTGTGGAATAGAGAGGGTTTTTTTTGTTTTTTTGATAGTGTTTGATTTCGTTGCACGAGGTGCAATGACCAAAGTCTCCCTCAGACACCTTTTTTTTTTCTTGCTCTCGAATTTCTTGTGTCTGAAACTGGTCGCTGACTGACCCGACTAAACCAAAGTGTGAAACCCCACATTGGAAGGGGAACATGGCAAGCGGTAGTTCGAGGGTCCTGAGTGGAACCCCCCTGGGAGAGCTGTTGTAGGCTTGGGATGAGCGGCAGATGCGACTAGCGGGCATGAGCAAGAAGAAGGCAAAATGTATATGTAGAGAATGGGCTTTGCTGAGGGATACAGGAAGACCAATTTGGCTAAATAAAGGTACTTAAAAGGGCAATATATAAAACAGGATCACATGGGATTTTTTGTTTCTTTCTTTCTGTGTCTCTTTCTCTGTCTTCTATGCAACCACGTGGTTTGTTCCTTAAGATTTGTGCCTTCCCCAATTTAACTGAGATTTATTGTGGGAATGATCAGTGTGTGTGTAAACCTCAGAGTTTTTTGTTTTCTCTCTGTGTCCTTGTTTGTGTGTGTGTGCGTGCATGGTGTGTCTAAGTCTTTGTGTGTCCTGGAGGTAACTGTTGCAACTGTTAAGTGTCTCTGATCCCTTCAGATATGAATTTTAAATTGTTAAGAGTTAAAAACACTGAGAAAAAATGTCTTCTCCCAGTCTAGTCTGGCCAACTAGACTGGATGAGGAACAGAGTTCAATTTTTTTCCTCTCTGTGCTTTTAAGAAAAACCCAAGGTTATTAATGAATGTTTTAAGTTCATTTACAAGAAAAGTTTCATCCTTGCATTTACTGTGTGTTTAAATGATTTTACCTGTTCATCCTTTTCCTGAAGCATGTGAATCCAGTTTTTTCCTTTCTCATCTGTTGTGTCTCCATTTTGTTGAAACTGATTTATCTGTTTAGTACCTGCAATACTGATGTGTTATTTTTCTTCCTCCTCAAACCATGCCTGCAAGCTCTCCACACAAACACCCAAATCTCTAATCCTTTTACAAAGCCTTTCCTGGTAGAATTACCAGTGAAGGGGGGAGGGGACCCCTTGTTCTTTCAGCCCTGCAACATGTGGAAGCAGATACTACTCCCTAGAGACATTCCATCCATTGGAGCCAAAGAATTGGGTTTGGATCCAGCCACCACTGAAAGTCATTACAGCAACCAGAGTGGGGCAGACCTTCCCAAGCCTGGCTGACCACCCATACCACCAGGCCAAGCCTATGCCACCCAGAGACATGAAGGAAAGGACCCTGAGATGGACCAGTAAAAGACTAAAAGACTCTTTCCAATCCCCAGAAGACAGTTAGAAAGATTATGGGGGGAGGGTGGAAATTCAGTGTAATTGAAAATTCATTGTAATGTGAAATCCATTGTAATGTTTTCTTTCTTGTATCATTTATATTGTAACCAGTTTGATGTACTCATGTAAAGATTGTATTTGAGAGTGGCTGGCCCAGCAAGCTCTGAACACCTTGTACTTCTGTCTGGTGGGAGGGAAAATTGTCCAGTATGTTTGTATTATCTGTATTGTAAAACTAGCTGCATACACAGGCACATACACAGAGACACATCATTCAGAATTAGGTAGAGGTTATCCCTTTCACCCACCTCCACACAAAGCTGCTCCTAGCTTCTTCTTTTTTGCTGCTCCTAGCTTCCTTTTTTTTGTGTGTGTTTTTTTTGTTTTTTTGTTTTGCTGCTCTGTGGCATTAAGGCCCAAGCAAAACTCCCTGCTAATCCCAAGGGGGTGGGGGCATCTCCCTCAGGCAATTCCTGAATAGATAGCAGAAAAGAGATCTCCAAACCCCAAGTCCTGACTGTGACTCACAAATGATGCTGCCCAGTTGCCCAGTAAAGCAGGATATGCTGCACTGGTGGTCTCATGAGTAGAACTCCCAGGGCTCATTGTGTGTAATTTTAAAAATACTAAATAGCCTGAATTGCACACTAGCTAACCTCAATTTGGCCTCACAAACCCAGGAAGCTAAGAGCTAGGCAGGTAGTAACCATAACCTTGGAAATGGGTGGCCTGTAATTTAAAGGCTGTGGAGAATGTAGGGGCTTGTGCTTACAACCTGACTGTAAGCTCACAAAAAAAGTACATCAAACATCCAAAAATTAATTGGCATGAAAAATTGGATACAGCAAAAAAAAAAAAAATCCAGAAGTTTTCCCAGGCTGCTAGACCTTCATGGTTGAAAGCTTTTGGGAGCCACTGAAGGAATCCTTTTCTGTTGCCTCTTTTTCAATGCCTTTCCCTTTTGTATCAGAAAAATTAAAATCACCCATCAAGTCTCCCTGATCTGATCACGTGTTTTGAAAAAAAATGAGGGATTGTAGGAAGTTAGCACCCACCCCTCTCCTAGAAAAATGAAATATCCTAGGAAATATTAAAAAGGCAGAATATTTCCCCTAAAAAGAGTAGAAACTCAAGAGCAGAAACTCACCTCAGAAGCAGAAGCTCACCTCCACCTTTGTTAATAGGTGGGCCGTTAAGGCCTGGGCCAGAATACTTTACATAACGAAGATCTCCAGGTAAAGCTACAGCAATTGCCAAAAGATTTTTCAGTGCATCATCCAACAAGGCTCAACCAAGTCTGGAACTCAGGACAGCCTACAGAGTTGCCCCTGTATTGCCCCATGGGAATCTGACAACCAATCAGAATACAAGCTCCAATTCAAATCCCAACAAAGGTTATAAAACCCAGGCATTCTCAGCATATCAGTCCCTTTTTGTATCTCTTCCTTCAGCTTGAAGCATGTGATCATCCTTCCTTTTCACTCTGGAGCTCCAAGCCATGTGGTCCTGTCCACCATTAAACCTTCCAAACAGCCTCCATGTTTCCAGGGTCTTTTTCCCCACTTGGAACTGAACCCAGAAGGATATTTCTTCCAACAGAGCTCATTTGTGACTGATTAATTTAGGGGTTATTAGATGTATAGTTTTTTACAGGCTGTCTACTGACTTGGGGGTGAGTTTGAGGATACTTGTGTGTAGCTTCCCTTACTTGTGTTTTCCTAATCACATCTGTAAATCTTTTTCTGTGTTTTTTGCCTCTTTTCCCTTTAACTGGTGTTACAGTAGAAGGAACAGATTCTTCTGAACTGAGGAGGAAAATAAGGGGTGGGGGAATCTGCCTCTGCCTACCAGCATCCATTGGTATTCATCTGTCTAGCGTCCTGTCAGTGTGTGAGAGAGTTGAGGGGTGTTTGGAAACTAAAACAGTATTTGCTATGTGAGCAAGAAGGAAACATCAAGCAGCCTGGGCGTGGCTCAGCTCAACTGTTCTGTAGTAAAGCTGTTTGCTGCTGTGAAAGTAAAACTGAAACTCCTCTCCTCTGCTTGTGTTTTGCATTTGGAAGAGATTTCTTTTCAGGTGGGGACGGGGAGTAGAACTCCTTAACATCAGAGCATGTTAATAATAATATAGGAAATACTAATGCTCCTGATGGTCATTTTGAAAAATCCTTTCTCAGTGAGCACCTAGAAGCCAAGAGGAACATAAGTGCCAAATTTCAAGTTTGTAGGCTTTACGGTTCTGGAGATTTTGTAATGACACATGAGTGCTTTTTTGCTTTTATATATATAGATAAATTGAACAAGGCCATTTATAGGCTGAAGCAGTCAGCCAGGAATTGGAATATATGTCTAGATAAGGCATTGAAAAGGTCTTGGGTTCAAGAGTTGCAAGGCAGAAGGTTGCATATACACTGGAAAGTTACAAGGTGGGGATTATCAATTGTTAGCATTTGTGGATGATCTTTGTTTCATTGCAAAAGATGTGTCACAGAAAAAAGAATTTGCTAATCAATTAGAGAAAAAAAAATTGAATTAAAAGATTTGGGTGAAATACAAAATTATCTCGGTGTAGAGAAACAAAAAACTGAGAAAGATGGTTATGTTCTCAGTCAAAGTAGGAAAGTTGAACATCTGTTGGAGATATATAACATGAAGGATTGTAATTCTGCTCCAACACCTATGAGCACTGATTTTCATAACAGTTTGGGTGAGGACGAAAGTGAAGCCTGTGATCAAGAGATACATCAGTCAGCAATAGGGAGCCTATTATATCTGTCACAGTGGTCCATACCAGACATACAGTAGCTTGTGCAGTAAGCATTTTGAGTCACTTTACTGCTGCACCAACGCAATTGCGGTGGCAGTGACGGGGGCGGCGGAGGCAGCGGCGGTGACGGCTGCTTCGGCGGAGGCCCCGACTGCAGCGATGGCTTCATTTGTTGGAGAGGCTGCAGCAGTTGTGGTCGCCAAGGTGGCAAAATGGCTTTGGCGATGGAGACTGCTGTGGCGGTGGCGGAGTCTACGAGGTCAACGGAGGAGGTGGCTGCTCCAGGGAGGCTTTGGCTGCAGGGACTATGCTGGCCGGGCTACGTTGTTGGCAGCAGCCTGGTTGTAGTGCCTTGGTGCTGCTGCTGCTGCTGCTGCTGGCTCCTGGACTGCCCGAGGACCCCCTGGCGATATAGGGGTGTTCTCGTTGGCCCAGTCCCCTGGGTGGCCCCTTCATTCCAGCTGTTCAGAAGACTCTGGTGGGGGCCCAGGTGGTTACTTAGACTGAGTCGTACTGGCCTGGTGTGGGTCGGTGAGTCTGTTATGGGCAAGACCCCATGGTTGGCGGTTTTCCATCTGCGATCTTGGTCGTTGGCGATTTTAACAGCCACGCCATTTTGGATACTTCCTGGTCCTCCTGTCTATTTTGTGCCTCCTTGACTGCCCATTTTTTCTATTTTGGCTCGTCCACTATGTCTGTTTTTGGCGCCCTCAGATCGCCTGAACTCCTCATTTGCACCTTTGTTGGTGTAGTGTCATCTTTTTCCAGCCACCATGGTTCTTTTTTTTCCATCTTTTCCATCTATCTCAACCTTTTCTTCAGGATACGGTTTCAGGCTGGATCCCATTGTGGTGAGAGGACAATGGGAGGACTATCCCCTCTATTGTGAGAGAATAGAGGGGTTGAACCATCATGCCATCAGCCAATTTTACCCGACCAACGCGGTGAGAGAGCGGTGTGCTGCCTATTGTGACTCTGGTCCGAACAGGTGTGAGAGGCCTGTTGTGATGTGGGACTTTTTGGACTGATACCTGGACCGTTTATTCTCCACCTAGGCACTCTTGACATCAGTGCACCATCTATCACTTTGCCATGACACTTTCTATCTACCCACTATGAATTTTATGATCTATTATTTATGTTGGTTTACTCGCTAGCAGAATTACGGGCCTTCAGGACTGCGCCCTTGTCCTTGAGTTGGCCTGTGGGGTTATCGACAGCTTACCTTAATGACGGATCCTGGGATCCCGAGAGGTGGCATGACGCAGCCAAGGGGTCAAATTTTAAATCGGGAAAGGGACGACTTTTAAAATTTTTAATTCGTTGTTTTAATGGGTTAGGGAGGAGGTTGGGGGCTCTGCCTTTTTTGGCAGAGTCTGGTTTGTCCAGGCCGGATGGTGGTCTCATGGCGGAGGGGCGGGGTGAGGGGGCCACGGGGTCCGCATTAGGCAGGGTGGGACTGATAATCCCTAGGGCGATTGGTTATGGCAGGGGTGGACGAGACAGAGGGTCATATCGTGTCTTGGGAGCGCGCCCCCGCTGTTTACGAGCGGTGGTGCGCTCCGACCCTCAGGTCTCTGCCCGCTCCCCTGGGTCTTGGGCGGTGTGGTGGTCCCTGGGCTTAGGCTGGTGTATGTAAATGCCAGATCAGAGCCAATAAGGCTCCCTCCTCCGTGAACTCATTGAGGAGGAGGCTGCGGATCTGGCGTGTATCACGGAGACCTGGTTGGGGCCTGAGGGTGGTGTCCCTCTATGTGATCTTTGTCCCCAGGTTTCCGGGTGTTGCACCGCCACGTGCCCAGGGTAGGGGAGGAGTAGGAGATTGTTATTAGGGAGACTCTGTTTCCAAGGGAGGCCACTGTCCCGCAGATTGGCGGTTGCGAATCCCTCCTTCTGAGGTTGGGCCCGGGTGGTCGGTTGGGCCTGTTGCTGACGTACCTGTCCCCAGCTGCGTTGCAACGGCCCTTCCCGAGCTGCTGGATGCCCTCTCGGGAGTGGTGGTGGAGTTTCCCAGACTTATTGTTCTGGGGGACTTCAACTTGCCCTCCCTGGGGGTGGCGTCTGGATTGGCTCGGGAGTTCTTGGCATCCATGACAGCCATGGACCTGACCCAGGTGATTCAGGGGCCCACCCATGAGGGGGGAACGCTCGACCTGGTTTTATCTCGGGGCAGTGGTGTAGTGATCTGGGGGGTGGATCTCCGGTTATTCTACCCCTATCATGGACAGATCATTATCTCCTGAGGCTGGTCTTCCAATATGCTGCTCCTCGCTGCTGGGATGAGGAGCCGATACGATGGTTCCGCCCCAGGCGCCTAATGGACCCGGAGAGGTTCCAGACGGCCCTGGGGTTTTTGCCCACCTCCCTTGTCCACAGCCCGGCCGAGACTTTGGTGGCCGCCTGGCAAGAGGCGGCCTCGGCAGCGCTCGACCGGGTTGTCCCCTTGCGGCCTCTCCCTTGCCGGAGACCTCGTTTAGCTCCTTGGTTCTCAGAGGAGCTTCGGGGAATGAAGCGGCAGAGGAGACGCTAGAGAGTAGGTGGAGGACTAGTCGCTCTGAGTCTGACCGTCTCCAGTTAAGAGCCTATATTAGGACTTACCTGGAAGCGATTAGAGCAGCGAGATGTACTTACTTCTCCGCTCTGATCGTGTCTGCAGATGATCGCCTGCGGCCCTGTTTAGGGTCACTCGCTCCCTCTTGCAATTGAGGGGGAGGGGACCCCCTGCGGGGCAGAGCAGAGGATTTTAGTTTACATCTGGCGGATAAGGTCGCTCAGATTCGGCTGGCTTAGACTCTGACTGGCAGGATGTTGACGATGCGTGGCGCGAGTCTTGTGGATCCGGTTTGGGTTGAGTTTGACTCTGTCTCCCTGGATGAAGTGGACAGGATCATGCGGAGGCTGTCTTCCACCACGTGTTTATTGGACCCGTGTCCTTCCTGGTTGGTTTATGCCTCCAGGGAGGTTACACGCGGTTGGCTCCAGGCAGTTATCAACGCTTCTTTGAGTGAAGGGGTTTTTCCTGCCGCCCTTAAAGAGGCGGTGGTGAGACCCCTCCTTAAGAAGCCTGCTCTGGACCCAACCGTTTTGAATAACTATCGCCAGTCTCCAACCTTCGCTTTTAGCGAAGGTTGTTGAGAGCGTGGTGGTTCAGCAGCTTCCGCTGTTCCTGGAGGAAACTGATTACCTTGACCTGTACCAATCGGGTTTCAGGCCCGGGCACAGCACCGAGACAGCATTGGTCGCATTGGTGGATGATCTCTGGAGGGCTCGGGACAGGGTTTTCCTCTGTTCTGGTCCTTTTAGATCTCTCAGCGGCTTTCGATACCATCGACCATGGTATCCTGCGGCTCGGGGTTGGGTGTGGGGGGCACCGTGTTACGGTGGTTCTCCTCTTACCTTTCGGACCGTCGCAGTCGGTGTTGACGGGAGAGCAGAGGTCCTCCCCTAGGCCTCTTAGTTGTGGAGTGCCTCAGGGTCGGTTCTCTCACCTCTCCTGTTTAATATCTACATGAAACCGCTGGGCAGATCATCCGTGGTTTTGGGGTGAGGTATCATCAATATGCAGATGATACCCAGCTGTATATCTCCACCCCAGACCAGATCAGTGATTCTCTCGGTGATGTCCCGTGCCTGGAGGCGGTGCAGGCCTGGATGGGGAGTAATAGGCTCAGACTCAACCCGGCCAAGACTGAGTGGCTGTTCTACGGCATCTCGGGTTTCAGTTGATGTGCCATCTTTGGGGGGGAGGTGTTACCCCCGATGGATAGGGCGAGGAATCTGGGCGTCCTCCTGGATGCACAGCTCAGTTTGGAGGAGCAGGTGGGAGCTGTGGCCAGGGGGGCTTTTGCCCAGGTTCGGCTGGTTCGCCAGCTTCGCCCTTACCTGGACCGAGATGCTCTTCGAACGGTCACTCATGCGCTCGTCACGTCCAGGATCGACTACTGCAATGCTCTCTACATGGGGCTTCCCTTGCGGATTACCCGGAGGTTGCAGCTGGTGCAGAATGCGGCTGCGCGGGCTGTGATGGGGGTATCTCGATACTCCCATGTTACACCCCTCCTGCGCGACCTGCATTGGTTACCGGTTGCCTTCGGGTTCCTTCAAGGTGTTAGTAACAACTTACAAAGCCCTTAATGGCTTGGGTGCAGGGTACTTGCGGGATCGCCCTCCTGCATGCACAGTCCAATCGCCCCGGCGCTCCCATAGGAGGGGCCTTCTGGGAATACCGTCGGTCAGGCATTGTCGGCTGGCGGCTCCCAGAGCTAGGGCCTTTTCTGTGGGAGCGCCTGCCCTGTGGAACCAGCTTCCCTGCGGATCTGCGTTTGGCCCCTGATCTCGCTCCTTTCGTCGAGACTTGAAGACCTGGCTGTTTCAGCAGGCGGCCTGGATTGACCTGGGGTGGGTAGTTTTAATTTGTTTGTTTTTTGTGATTTTATTGTTTTAACTTTTGGTAATTTGGACTTGTTTTAGTTGTGTTACTGTATATCCTTTTGTATGTTCGCCGCCTGAGTCCCTTCGGGAGTAGGGCGGCATACAAGTCTAAATAAATAATAATAATAATAATAATAATAATAATAATAATAATAATAATAATTGCAATTGGATGGGTGTAAAAGGATTCTCAGGTATTTGAAGGAACTGTAAATTTGGGCTTCAATACAGGTCACTGAAGATTAAAATGAAATGCTATGTTGATGAAGTGGACGGGATTATGCGGCGCCTGAGTTCCCCACATGTTTGGTGGAGACCGTGCCTTCCTGGTTAGCTTATGACGCCAGAGAGGTACCTGCGGTGGCTCGGGCAGTTGTCAACGCTCGCTAAGGGAGGGTGTCTTCCCGCCGCCTTGAAGGAGGCGGTGGTAGACCCCTCCTGAAGAAGCCTGCCCTGACCCGCCGTGTTAGACAACTTTCGTCCAGTCTCAACCTTCGCTTTTAGCGAAGGTTGTTGAGAGTGTGGTGGCTCGGCAGTTTCCACTTTTCCTGGATGAAGCGGACTACCTGGATCCGTATCAATCGGGCTTCCGTCCTGGTTTCAGCACGGAGACGGCATTGGTCGCGCTGATGGATGATCTCTGGAGGGCCGGGACAGGGGTTTTCCTCGTCCTGGTCCTATTAGACCTCTCAGCGGCTTTTGATACCACGACCATGGTATCCTTCTGCGACGCCTCGGGGGGTTGGGTATAGGGGGCACTGTACTCCAGTGGTTCACCTCCTACCTCTCGGGGCGGTGCAGCAGTACTGGCGGGGGGACAGAGGTCCACCTCGAGGGTGCTCTCTTGTGGGGTCCCTCGGGGTCGGTCCTCTCCCCCTGCTATTTAACATCTATATGAAGCCGCTGCTGGGTGAGATCATCCGTGGTTTCGGGGTGAGTTTCCATCAATATGCAGATGATACTCAGCTGTATATCTCCACCCCGAACCAGATCGGTGATGCCCTCTCCCTGATGACCCAGTGCTTGGATGCGGTACGGATCTGGATGAACGGAAACATGCTTCGTCTCAACCTGGCCAAGACGCTGAGTGGCTGTGCATACCGGCATCGCGGCCAGTCAGGATTATCCATCTTTAACCATAGGGGGAGTGGTGTTGCCCCCTGTGGATAGGGCACGGAATCTGGGGGTCCTCCTGGATGCACGGCTTCGATTGGAGGAGCAGGTGGGGGCCGTCGCCAGGGGGGCTTTTGCCCAGCTCCGTTTGGTTCGCCAACTACGCCCTTTTCTGGACTGCGAGCCCTGCGACAGTTACTCATGCCCTTGTTATCTCCAGACTCGACTACTGCAACGCTCCTATTTAGGACTACCCTTGCATACTATCGGAGAGATTGCAGCTGTGCAAAATGCGGCGGCGCGGTGGTGATGGGAGTTTCCCGGTTCTCCCATGTTACCCCTCTCCTGCGCTGTCTGCATTGGCTACCGGTGTGCTCTGGGTGAGATTCAAGGTGTTAACACTAACATACAAAATCCTCCATGACATGGGTCCCGCAATATTTAAGGGAGTGACTCCTGCCGACATCAAGTATTACCGCCCTGTGCGATCACCTAGGCAAGGACTCCTTGGGGTCCCGGCGGCTGGCCAATGCCGGTTGGCGGTCCCGACGACGAGCCTATTCTATTGCGGCCCCTGACCTCTGGAATCAGCTTCCCGGGACCCGTCTGGCCCCTGACCTCCGCGCCTTCCGCCGTGAATTGAAGACCTGGTTATTTAACCAAGCCGGGCTGTGACCCTTGGGGGGGGGGTTATCATGGTTTTATCATGTACTTATGTAATTATATCTTAATGGGGCTTGTTAGTTTAATTCTTTTTTAATTATTTATTGTTCTTCTTGTTTTAGTTGTGAGCCGCCCCGAGTCTTCGGAGATGGGGCGGCATACAAGTCTCATTAATAAATAATAAATAAATAAATATGCAAATAATGTAAAAACCAGAAAGTCCAATTCTGGTATTGTGATATTGTTTGGAGGGGCTTTAATTGGTTGGAAGTCCAGAAGGCAAACAACTGTAGCAATTTCGACTGCAGAGGCAGAATGTATTGCTTTGTCTGAACTTTGTTCAGAGGTAACTTGGTATGTACAACTGTTGCAGGATTTAAATGTAAAGGTTAATGACACTGTAATAGTCTACAAGGATAACACTGCCCGCATTAAAATAGCAACATGTGACAAGAGTAAAAAATAGAAGCAAGCATGTGGACATTTAATATTATAATGTAAGAGAAGCCATCAAAGATACATTGATTAGCTTGCTTCACTGTGAGTCAGAAGACAATTTGGCCAACATAATGACCAAGCCATTGGGTGGAGTATACCATGGGAAGAATATAAAGTTAATTGGATTTATGTCTCTTCCAGTTATGAAGGGAGGAGTGTCAGAGTATATTCATTAACTGGCAGAGACATGGTTAACAAAGTAAGCATGGCAACAGACCAGCCAATGGGAGCTGACAGCCTGGGTGTGGTTTGGCTCTGTGTGCTTTTGCTGATAATTGAAACTGAAACTTGATTCTGTTCTGAGCCCTCTGAGCTGCTGCTGCTTGTGTTTTTGCTTGTTACGTTGAAAGAATCTACAAATGGTATTGTAAACTTTACTCACATTAATATGTTTATAAAGTAGTTAATCATCCTGCTGAATCAGTCTGTTTTCTGGATGTGAATTTGCTGCAAAATCTAACAAACATGTGTATGCCTGTGTGTGTGAGAGGACCCTTCTCCCAATCACAGCTGAATCCTGCTCCCTCTGTGCCTTTCCTAACGACAAAAAGATCTGTTCTACCAATAGAGCCTACAGGTGAAACTCGAAAAATTAGAACATCGTGCAAAAGTTCATTTATTTCAGTAATGCAACTTAAAAGGTGAAACAAATATATGAGATAGACTCATCACATGCAAAACAAGATAGTTCAAGCAGTGATTTGTCATAATTGTGATGATTATGGCTTACAGCTCATGAAAACCCCAAATCCACAATCTCAGAAAATTAGAATATTACATGCAATTAATAAAACAAGGATTGTACATAGAACAATGTCAGACCTCTGAAAAGTATAAGCATGCATATGTACTCAGTACTTGGTTTGGGCCCCTTTTGCAGCAATTACTGCCTCAATGCGGTGTGGCATGGAAGCTATCAGCCTGTGGCACTGCTGAGGTGTTATGGAAGACCAGGATGCTTCAATAGCGGCCTTCAGCTCTTCTGCATTGTTTGGTCTCATGTCTCTCATCTTTCTCTTGGCAATGCCCCATAGATTCTCTATGGGGTTCAGGTCAGCAAGTTTGCTGGCCAATCAAGCACAGTAATCCCACGGTCATTGAACCAGATTTTGGTGCTTCTGGCAGTGTGGGCAGGTGCCAAGTCCTGCTGGAAAATGAAGTCAGCATCCCCATAAAACTCGTCTGGGAAGGAAGCATGAAGTGCTCCAAAATCTCCTGGTAGACCTGCGTTGACCCGGACTTAATGAAGCACAGTGGACCAACACTAGCAGATGACATGGCTCCCCAAATCAACACAGACTGTGGAAACTTCACCCTGGACTTCAAGCATCTTGCAGTGTGTGCTTCTCCATTCTTCCACCAGACTCTGGGTCCTTGGTTTCCAAATGAGATGCAAAAGTTGCTCTCATCAGAAAAGAGGACTTTGGACCACTGAGCAACAGACCAGGTCTGTTTTTCTTTAGACCAGGTAAGACGCTTCTGACAACATTTGAAGCCCATGTCCAGGATCCGTCTGTATGGTGGCTCTTGATGCACTGACCCCAGCCTCAGTCCACTCCTTGTGAATGTCCCCAACACTTTTGAATGGCCTTTTCCTGACAATCCTCTCCAGGCTGCGGTCAGCCCTGCTGCTTGTGCACCTTTTCCTTCCACACTTTTCCCTTCCACATAACTTTCGGAACATCCAACTTATTTTGCAATTACTTTTTGAGGCTTTCTCTCCTTATGGAGGGTGTCAGTGATGGTTTTCTGCACAACTGTCATATCAGCAGTCTTTCCCATGATTGTGCTTCCTACTGAACCAGACTGAGACACCATTTAAAGGCTCAGGAACCCTTTGCAGGTTTTATGGCTTAATTAGCGGATTAGAGTGGGACACTTTGAGCCTAGAATATTTCACCTTTTCACAATATTCTAATTTTCTGAGATTGTGGATTTGGGGTTTTCATGAGCTGTAAGCCATAATCATCACAATTATGACAAATCACTGCTTGAACTATCTTGTTTTGCATGTGATGAGTCTATCTCATATATTTGTTTCACCTTTTAAGTTGCATTACTGAAATAAATGAACTTTTGCACGATATTCTAATTTTTCGAGTTTCACCTTTAGAAAGTATAGGGGGATTGGCCAGAGTGCAGGACCTTCTGTTAGGGAAAAGGGAGAGGCTGTGTGAAAATGGAATGGAAAAGTGAATGAGAGAGTTGAACTTGGGCAACCAGCTGGGAAGTCACTGAGCAAAGCCCTGTGTTAGGAGGTGCCCATACTCGTCTGCTTAGGAAAAGCAGCAGGTCCTCCCAGACCCCCAAGATTCTGAAAACTGACAGCGGTGTTAGGAAGTTCCTGTACTCATCTGTGTAGGGGACAGTAGGTCCTCCCGGACCCCTTTTTGGTCCAAAAACTGACAGCAGTGTTGCCTACAAAAGGAGGTGCCCGTACTCTGTGATGGAACCAGAGTCCTCCTGGATTTTTTTTTTTCATGCAAAAACTGACAGTGGTGATCCACCTAAGCCAAAGTGAGCCCCACATCAGAAGGGGAACTTGGGAAGCTGTAGCTCAAGGGTTGTGACAGGAACCCCCTTATGCGATTTGCTCATGGCATGGGATGAGAGGCAACTGCCCGCCCTGGCTAGTAAGAAGATGTGAGCAAGGAAATTGTGTAAAGAGTGGGCTTTGCTGAAGGAGGAAGCTGGAAAACCAATTTGGCTAAATAAAGGTACTTAAAAGAAAAGAGAAATATATAAATAGGAACATTGGGTTTTTTTTTCTTTTGTTTCTCTCTCTTCCTCTCTGTCTTCCATGCAACCACGTTTGTTAAGATCTGTGCCTTCCCTCATTTGAGTTACCTGAGGTTTATGGTGGGAATGACCCGGGTGTGAATCTGAGAGTTCTGCTGTCCTTTTCTTTTCTCTTTCCCTTGTCTCTCTGTGTGTAAAAGTCTTCTTGTGTTAGATAATTGTGAATGTTAATCTCAGCTGAAGTTCTGGAAATCGCAGATAGGAAATAGGAGTCAGCAAACTGAATGGTTTGAAGTGTCTTTTATTCCTCTACGTACACAGTAGTCAGTAACAACGGTGATCCCGATCTAGGTTAGCACTGGAAGCGTCTGCCTTCCAGTGTAATTTATCCCCTTACTCCACCCACCTACACGCCTCTAACTCCGCCCTATACTCGTTTCCCAATCACCCTATTATATCTAACCTTCCATAAACCCTACATCCTACACCGCTTGCTCTCTTATCTCCGATTCCCAGCTAATCCCTTTCACCCCCACTCCAACAATATTCCCATTTCAACCCCCTCCCCGGGCGTTTCAGCTACAGGATTTCCAAACTCCAATGCTAGGGATTCCCCTCCACACGCTCCTACGAGGGATTCCCCTTTCCTCTGCCTTGATGATCGGATCATTGTTATTCAACCAGCGGGAACGCTATGTCAGAGCGTTCCCTCCCCAACGTTCCTCATCCGTGGCTGTTTGGCTGACCCTAATGATGTCATCGGGCAGCGGCGGCTCTTCCCGAGCCTGAAGACAGCGCGGCTGTCGGGCGACGATTCCCACGGAGCCCGACAGTTAAACGTCTCTGATCCCTAGAGACAAGAATTTTAAATTGTTAGAAATAAAAAAGGTTAAAGCAATGAAAAGAAAAATACCTTCACTCTAGTTTGTCTGGCCAACAAAACAGGGTGAAGAGAAATGTGTACCTTTTTTCCCTTCTTTCTTTCCCCCCTATAACATTAAAACAGCCCAAGTTTATCAGGAGAGAATGTTGAAGCTCATTCAGAAGAAAAATTATGTTCGTTTGTTTGTTTTCATTTACTGTATGTCCTGTAAGGAGATTTTTATCCATCCATCCTTTTCCTGGAGCATGTGAATCCAGCTTTTTCCCCATCTGTGGTGTCCCCATTTTTTGTGTTTGTTTTATCTGTTTAACAACTGCAGTACTGATTTTGCCCACTCAAACTCTGCCTGCACCCCCACTCCACCTCTCCATCTCTTATCCTCCAACAATTCCTCTTCTGGGAGGATCACCGACAAAGGGGGAAGGGGGCCCTGTTCTCATATCTTTCAGCCCTGCACAGACGACTCTGCAAACTGGAAGCAGAGCACACTGATATTAGCACCAGAAGCTTCCACACTGCCACATTCTTGAGTTTGGGAATTTGGAAGGGGGGATTTTATGGAGCGTATGTAGTTAGACATAATAGCATTCTTCTTTAAAGTCAAGGTCATGTTATTTCTGCACCTGGATGAGAAGTGGTTGAAGGGATGTCTCAAATTGGAATGGATGGTGATTGGGGCATGAATGATGGGTGCAGGGGATGGATTTGTAATTTTTAATTATTGGAGGAAAACCCAGAACTTTCAGATTCGGGTTTTCCAGATGTGCCAGCATGGCAGCTCTAATAAAATGGAACTTCGAGAAAATGCCTGTCTCGGAGTTTTGCTGTTGGAGTTTGTTTTCCTGGAATGCTGACATAGATGCTGTCTCCAGAGGAGACCTTCCATTCATTTGAGCCAAAGAATTGGATTTGGATCCAGTCACCAAAAGTCATCACAGCAACCAGAATGGAGCATACCTTCCCAAGCCTGACTGACCAGCTTTACCACCAACCCAAGCCTAATGCCACCCAGCAGACTTGAAAGAGAGGACCCTGAGATGGACCAGTGAAGACTAAAATACTATCTTCAATTCCCAGAAGACAGCTGGAAAGACTATGGAGGGAGGGTGGAAATTCATTGTATGGTTTTCTTTCTTGCCTCTTTTATGTTGACATCAGTTAAATGGATTCATGGAGGGGTGGCATTTGGGAATGGTTGGCACAGCAAGTCCTCAGACTTCTGTTTGGTGGGAGGGAAATTTGTTCAGCATGTTTGTATTGCCTGTCTTGCAGAAGTAGATGCACACACAGACACAGACACAACATTCAGAATCAAACTGAGGCTATCCCCTTCACCCACCTCCACATAAAGCTTCCCCATGGCTGGTTTTTGCTCTGTGGTACTAAGGCCCAAGCAATCATATCTCCCTGCCAATTCCATGGGGGAGGGGGCATGCCCCATCAGGCAATTCCCTCACTGAAGAAGTAGCAGAAAAGAGATATCCAAACCCCAAGCCCTGATTGTGACTCACAAATGACCCAGTTGCCCAGTAAGGCTGAATATGTTGCACTGGTAGTCTCATTAGTAGGAGTTCCAGGGCTCATTGTGCACAATTTCAAAAAAAAATTAACACCCTGGATTGCACACTGGCTAACCTCAATTTGGCCTCACAAACCCTGGATGCACTAAACTAAGAGCTAAGGGAGGTTCAGGAAGCAACCCTTGGAAATGGGCAGCCAGTAGTAATTTACTAAAGCAAAACCATGGCTGTGAAGAATTTTGGGGCTTGTGCTTGCTTCAAATCTGACTGGGAGCTCACAGAATGTGACATCAAACATCTGAAAATAATTGGCATAGAAAATTGGATACTATAAATTTCTTTCTAGAACTTTTGCCCTGGCTGGTAGACCTTCATGGGTTGAAAGCTCTCCTTTTGGGAGCCACTGAAGGGATACTTTTCTGATGCCTCTATCAATGCCTTTCCCTTTGCATCTACAGTTTGATCAATTTTTAATGTTTTGCCAGTAAAAATGTGTGTGTCACCCACACATATCATGGAAGAGGTCATCTCAGAAGCATTGCACCACATCTTTTAAAAATCCTGGAGCACCAGGGAACTACCGAGGACTGGAAAAGAGCTGATGTGGTTCCCATCTTCAAAAAAGTAAAAAAAAAAACAGACCCAGGAAACTACAGACCAATCAGCCTAACATCAATACCTGGGAAGATACTGAAAAAGATAATAAAACAGATCTGCCAACATCTAGAAACAAGTAATGTAATAACTAGCAGTCAGCACGGGTTTGTTAAAAATAGAGCATGCCAAAAAAATCTTATTTCATTCTTCAACATAGTGACTAAACTAGTAGACCAGTGAAATACTGTGGACATAATATATTTAGACTTCAGCAAGCCATTTGACAAAGTAGACCACAACCTACTTCTTAGTAAACTAGAAAAAAGTAGGATAGCATCACCACTAGATGGATTTGCAACTGGCTGATGAACCGTACTCAATGAGTAGTCCTTAATGGGTCTAAGTCTACATGGAGGGAAGTAAGCAGTGGGGTGCCACAAGGTTCTGTCTTAGGCCCAGTACTCTTCAATATCTCCATAAACAACTTAGATGAGGGAATAGAAGGGCAACTTACCAAATTTGCAGATGATACTAAGCTGGCAGGAATAGCTAACACCCTAGAAGATAGGGTCAAGATCCAGATGGATCTTGACAGACTTGAACACTGGGCCCTAACAAAATGAAATTCAATGTAGAGAAAAGTGCAGTCCTGCACTTAGACAAGAAAACCAAAAGTACACATATAGACTGGGTGAAACCAGGCTTATTAGCAGTAACTGAGAGAGGGATCTTGGAGTCTTAGTGGACAACCATCTAAAAATGAGCCAGCAGTGTGCAGCGGCAGCCAAAAAAGCCAATGCAATTCTAAGTTGCATTAACAGAGGGATACAATCAAGATCAAGTGAGGTACTAATACCACTCTATAAAGACTTAGTAAGACCACACCTAGAGTACTGCATCGTTTTGGTCACCACACTATAAAAATATGTTGAGACTCTAGTGTTTAATTTTTTTAAAATATTTGTATAATTATATTAATTTATGCCGATTTTAATTTTGAGTCACTTTGCAAACATGGGCGGCATAAAATGTTTATATGTGTATATAAACGTGTGTATATATATAAAACTTCACACTAAAAAGTGACAAAGGTTATATGCATATATATTTACATATGTATTTGTATATTACATATACACACAGTATATGTGTATATAATATACACACATACACATGTGTACATACATACACACTTCAATCTATACATTCCTGCTGGAGGACCGTTGTTAACATGATTTGGAATCTAGCAACATTTATGGGAGAGATAAATTGATTTTTACCCCAAATAAATTTTGTTTCCCTCTACTGAGGGACATTTCAGTGATTTTGTTCCCTCTTGCTATATAACAAATTCCTTTTGAAAAGAGTCTTTCTGCAATAGATAAACAGTTTTGAAGTTTTGTGTGCTCATTTTTGGCCTATTAATTGCTAATTTTGAATGAATTTCTGCCACTTGCAATATCACATCATAAAATGAACAAGTGAGAGAGCCAAATATGTTTAATGTAGATAAGATGAAAGGAGAAAATACAACCCAAGTTGATTTTAAATATGGTATACCATATTTTTGTGTAATATAGATAGGCTTTTCAAGTTACATGAAGTTCTGAGTATATATGTTTTTTTTGTTATTGTTAAATGCCTATATTGAGGGTTGTATGTAATGATACAAAAAGGAACTGAGAAGAATGTCCAAAGAATGTTTGGTTGGAAGTATAACCATTTCATTGTGCTATGGTATGTGAAGTAC
This sequence comes from Naja naja, assembly GCA_009733165.1. NCBI lineage: Eukaryota > Metazoa > Chordata > Lepidosauria > Squamata > Elapidae > Naja > Naja naja. The sequence goes on along the minus strand of SOZL01000008.1, from coordinate 1,225,780 downwards.
AATTGGATGTTTGAATGTGAAGCAGTGTAGTGCATAAAAGCAGAATACCATAAGCCAGGGGTCTTCAAACTTGACAGCTTTAAGACTTGTGGACTTCAACTCCCAGAATTCCTCCTCCTGTCATGTTAGCTCAGGAATTCTGGAAATTGAAGTCCACAAGTCTTAAACTTGCAAGTTTGGAGTTAGTTTTTTCGTGTTGGGTGCTCTCATGTCTAGATACTGCTTCAGCCTTTCTATTTGGAATAAAAATGTTACCCTTCAATAATAATTTTCATTGATGGCTATCACAATGTATTTGAAGGTGTTAAGGCTGTTTTAGACAGCAGGAGTCTTCCAGAGGGTTTCAGATCAGTTCAAGCATAATATTGTTTCAGAGTCTCACACTGTAGACCAGGGGTGTCAAACTTGTGGCCTGCAGGCCGGATGAGTCACATGCTGGCCCCGTCCCGCTCAGTTTAGTGAAGGGGAAAAAAGCCCCGATACATCACGATGCTGCCGGGACACCACGAGTTTGACACCCCTGTTGTAGACTTAATGCTTTCTCCTTACTTAGGCTTAGGTGAAGAATTAAACACTGTGTGTTCTCCCCCACTTTTATCAACTGCAAGAAAGGTTTTGATGCTGTTTTCTTTCTATACCACTTCTTATAATCACATAAGGGAGAAAAGGCTGAGATGCATAAAAGTCCTTTTTGCTAATTCAAAAGTTCAGAAAAGGAGTAAAATTGTTTGGCTGACTTGTCCCCTTAGACAAAGAATAGTGCCAGCCCTTCAAATATTTCCGTTTAAACACATCTATGATGCCATGTTCACATTTACCTTTTTCTTCCGGTTCTTTCAGAGACTGGAAGTGCCCAGTATAAGAAATATTTATTTATTTATTTATTTATTTATTTATTTATTTATATTAATTTGACTTGTATGCCGCCCCCTCTCCAAAAGGATTCAAGTGCTCAACTAAAACATAGCAATGAATTATTTACCTAAAAACAAATTAAATGAAAAACAAGTCAAATACAGAATTTAAAACCCCAGGGTTAAAACAACCATCAACCCCTCCCCCCCCAGGAGGTCAGCACAGCCCGGACTGCGCAAATAACCAGGTCTTTAAATCGTGGTGGAAGGTGCGGAGATCAGGAGCCAACTGGAGTTCCGGCGGAAGCTGATTCCATAGAGTGGGAGCCGCCACAGAATAGGCCCTCCCCCGGGTCACCGCCAGGCGACATTGAGTCGCAGACGGTACCCTGAGGAGCCCCCATCTGTGCGCTCGTACAGGGCGGTTGGTGTTTGATGCCGGCAGGAGTCGTTCTTGTAAATACCCCGGACCCATGCCTTGTAGGACTTTGAATGTTAACACAAGGACCTTGAATCTCACCCGGAGGACAACCGGTAGCCAATGCAGGTCGCACAGGAGGGGTGTAATATGGGAGTACCGGGAAACTCCCATCACTACCCACGCGGCTGCATTCTGCACCAGTTGGAGCCTCCGGGTGGTATGCAAGGGCAGTCCTAAATAGAGAGCGTTACAGTAGTCGAGTCGGGAAATAACGAGTGCCTGAGTGATCGTGCGCAGGGCATCTCGGTCCAGGTATGGGCACAACTGGCGAACCAGCCGGATCTGGGCAATGGCCCCCCTGGCCACGGCTCCCACCTGCTCCTCCAACTTGAGCCATGGGTCCAGTAGGACCCCCAGATTCCGTGCCCTGTCCACAGGGGGCAACACCTCCTCCCCCATGACCAAAGATGGAATCTCAGAGCTGGTCCGAGATGTCGGTATGCACAACCACTCTGTCTTGGCTGGATTGAGTCGAAGCATGTTCCTGTCCATCCAGATCCGTACCGCATCCAGGCAATGGGACATCATGGAGAAAGCATCACTGATGTAGCCTGGGGTGGAGATGTATAACTGTGTATCATCAGCATACTGATGATACATCACCCCAAAGCCATGGATGATCTCACCCAGCAGCTTCATATATATGTTGAACAAGAGGGGCGAGAGGACCGACCCCTGGGGCACCCCACAAGTGAGAGACCTCGGAGTCGACCTCTGCCCCCCTGCCAACACTGATTGTGAACATCCCGAGAGATCGGAGAACCACCGTAGAACAGTGCCTCCCACTCCCAACCCCCCGAGATGCCGCAATAGGATACCATGGTTGATGGTATCGAAAGCCGCTGAGAGATCTAACAGGACCAGGACAGAGGAAAAACCCCTGTCCCGCGCCCTAGAGAGATCATCAATCAGCACGACCAATGCTGTCTCCGTGCTGTACCTGGGCCGGAAGCCCAATTGGTACGGATCCAGGTAGTCCGCTTCCTCCAGGAAGAGCGGAAATTGCTGCGCCACCACACTCTCAACAACCTTCGCTAAGAAGCGAAGGTTGGAGACCGGACGAAAGTTGTTCAACACGGCTGGGTCCAGGGCAGGCTTCTTCAGCAGGGGCCTCACCACCACCTCTTTCAAGGCAGCAGGGAACAGCCCCTCCCTTAACAAAGTGTTGACCACTGCCCGGAGCCAGCCGCACGTGACCTCCCTGGAGGCATAACCCAACCAGGAAGGGTACGGGTCCAATAAACATGTGGTGGAACTCAGCCGTCGCATGATCCTGTCCACTTCATCCTCAGAAACAGGATCAAACTCAGTCCAGATCACATTAGCCAGACCACTCGCACCCTCATCCTCAGACCACTTTAAGTCCGAGCACAACCCTTCCCGGATCCAAGCGATTTTATCCTGCAGATACTAACCAAACTCCTCAGCTCTGCCCCACAGAGGGTCCGCCACCTCCCCCGGCTGTAAGAGGAAGAGGATGACCCTGAACAGGGCAGCTGGGTGGTTATCTGCGGATGCTATGAGGGCAGAGAAATGAATCTTTCTCGCTGCCCTCACAGCTACCAGGTAAGTCAATATGAAGATTGATAATGCACCAGAAGAGAAGGCCAGGGGGGATTACAATTAATGCCTCCCATGTAGAATATTCAACAGCCAACTGCCATTATGGTCACAGATTGTCCTGGACATGCTGATTACATCAAGGTAGGCTTGGGGAACTAGGATGCCAAGAAACCTTTTAAGAATTCCAATATTCCTATTTTAGAATCTCTGACAGAAGGTACTTAGTGATTGTACTTGCAAGATATATTTAAATAAATGGATTTAAGAAAAAACAAAGCAAAGCAAAAAAACAAGTATCTTTCCCATTTGAGATATTTTTATGCCAACCACAGTAATATGAAAGGATGTTTTTCTAGGCTTAGAAAAGTGTTGGGAGACACATTTCCCCTTCTTTTCTCTATAGAACATAATCATTGGGACAACAGCACCATTAGATGACTGTATCCCTGGTGGTGGCTGCAACAGATGGACAAATGCCAGACTAGAGAGCACCTTCTGCTTTAGCTAAACAGGTTGGTTGTGGTCTAAAAGACACAGCTAGTGATCATCTGATACATTTGCTCGGACAGGGCAAATGTAAGGAAAATTCCCTTCTCATCTTTTTTTTATCCCCTCATGCTATTCTAGATTGGAGTGAAACATGTAGTTGTGTACATCAACAAAGCTGATGCAATTGATGATAAACAAATGCTGGAACTAGTGGAACTGGAGATCGGTGAGCTACTTAGAGTTGGGCTATAATGGGGAAGCAGCTCCTGTAATTATAGGGTCTGCTCTATGCTCTTTAGAGCAGTGGTCGCCAACCAGTGGGCCGTGGCGCACTGGTGGTCCACGAGAAAATTTTGGTGGTCCGCATAGAAATGTCACCCCCAGAGCACCCCACACAAATCCAGACTGTGCGGGAACACATGGCTGTGCCTCCCATATGGCCTGCGGGAACCCTCCCCGCCCACTCACTCCTTACCTGGCAAACTTGCCTGCTAAGTTGATATTTTTCCTTTTTTTCCCCCGACCATCAGCTGTTCTGCTGTGCAGGGAGATTTAGATTAGCTAGAAAGCAGGAAATCATTGGATTTCTTGCTTTCTAGCTAATCTTTAGATCTTCGGCTCTGCTTAAAAAGCAGAGCCGAACCTTCCTTAGGACTGAAGCTTCTATTTGTCAGTGCAGACTCAGGTAGCCAATGGCAGATAGATCTCTGAATGAATCCGTGATTCTGTGAGCAACTCAATCTGCCTGCCTGCTTTGCGTGATTTTGGGTAAAAGTTGCTTTTTTAAATAAAAAAATCAACATGGTGTGTTGTGAGTTAATTTTGTGAGTTTGCTTGCTAGCAAATGTTGAGTTCGCTTGCAAGCAAATTTTATGTGACAGACTCAGGTATCCGATGCCAGAAAGATAGATCTCTGAATGAATCTGTGATTCTGTGAGCAACTCAATCTGTCTGCCTGCTTTGCCCAATTTCCGGTAAAAGTTGTTTTTAATAAAAAATTCAATGTTTACATAAATATTTATAATATTTACATACAAGCCATGCCCAGTCACATGACCACCAAGCCACAAATAAGGCCACGCCCACAAAACCAGTTAAGAAATTTGAATCCCATCCGTGTGTGTGTGTGTGTGTGAGAGAGAGGTTAGATCAGACCTCTCTCTCTCTCCCCCATCAACATCAGCAAGCCACCGTCAGTCAAAATTTATATTAGCAGTCCCCAGGATTTAAAATTATGAGTTTGGTGGTCCCTGAGGTCCAAAAGGTTGGTGACCCCTGCTTTAGAGGTCAGTGTTATATTGCACAAACTCTGCTCCTTTTATTTCCTCCCTTTATTAAGATGTATTACTAATCTCTGTGGTTCTTTTTTTGTAGAACCAAAATCCAGAACTGGGATTGAATTCTGTCATAAAGCTTCTGAATAGTCCCTGTGCCAAAACGTGACCTTGACAAACCTTTTCTGCTTCCCGTAGAGCGTACTTACTCCATTCCAGGTACCAAACTTTCACATTATACCCCACACATCCAAAGATGGGGATCCATTAACAGTAGGAGATAGCTATTTTGTACTTCATTATTTAAAGTGGCTTTAATTTGTTCTAGGTCAGGGCACTATTGAAGCAGGTACCCTTGAACAATGTGAATTTGTGGGTTACAAAACACATTTATGCTCTGTTGTGATTGGTAAGTAGAATCCTCCCCCCCTTTTTTTTGCAAGATTGGTCTTCCAGTTTATTTTTAGCTTAGTTTTTCTCATGTTACTGGTACAGTTGATTCAAAACAATTATGACCTGAAATTATGACTGAGGCGATGTGATGTCTTCTGTGGATGATGGATCATCCACGTCTTCCTCAGATGCATCGAGGATGAAAACATTCCTAGCACGTCTGGTATTGCTGACCCTGAGGTGCCGGCAGAATATCACTCGGCTGTGGAGAGCTCGCAGGCCAATGAGGAAGAGGGGGGGAGCTGTCGGCCTCGGTGGATGATACGAGTGCGCAGGGCAGAGGTGATCTGCCAGATTGATGAGGAAAAGACCCCACCCCTCTTAATGGGCTGCACTGGGAGGGGCTATTTAGCACGGCAGGCAGGAGGCGGCGTTGCTGGAAGTGAGATGTGTGGGTTGTGGTTAGATAGTTGTTTGTGTTTCCGGGACTGCAGCTCATGGATGTAATTCAGTTGCGGAGAGTGTTTACGTTTGTGTTTGGAGCAGCCAGTTATCTGTCGGGTGGGCTAATTGGCCATTGCCTGAAAGGTTAGTCTGCAGCTTGTTCGTGGCTGGCTTTGCTGAAAATGACCCCCTGCTTTTCTGGCTCAGACAATTCCCATGACTTCCGCTTGCAAGCTGTTCTGCTTTATGCTCTAGGTGGGTATAAAGCAGACAGAGCAACTCCACAAAGCATCTATACAAAGTCTTTTTTATTGGTTCATCAGGCATCCTGTCAACTCAGTTATGACGAGGTTCTTCTTAATGTCCAATCCTTTGCATATCTGAATCGTGGTGTAGAAAGATATTAAACTCTCATCCCTATATTTCATCCCATAATCATAGAGGCAGGGGATATAGCTGCTACCACGAGGCTGTGTGTTCAGGCAGAGAGGAGAAACCTCCCCCAACCCACCAAAGGTCAATTCAGTGACCAATCAGGGCTACAGATATGACCACATGACATGGGCTACATTTCCCAGGATACCTTAACTACATTTACCATGATGCATTCCCTTAAGGGGAGAGTTCTCAATTCCTAACTACCTATCCCATTAACTCTAAACTGGCTGGACAGCACACTCCCCACCTGGAATTGTAAATTCCACTAAGTAAAGAGCAATTAACTAAGATAAACAGTAAAGAGTACTAACTGAATAGCAGATAACTATATGACTAAAATAAACAGGTAGCTATATAAGTAAGGGAAACAGTAAATAGCAATAGAGCATGAAACAAAGCAAAGCATGCAAAGCTTGAGGTTCAATCTTCAAGTTCAGCCTTTCTCTGCAGCAACACTAGGTCAGTGACCAGTCTAGTGTAGAGCTTCTTGGTGAATTCTCAGAGCTTGGCTTTGTGAGCTGGGTGGGGTGGTGTCTCACAGGAGGAATCTAGCGACCTCACTAGTAGGATCTTGGCTTTGTGGATTAATCTATCAGAGCTGGGCAGGGTTTGATACAAAAGTCCCATAGGCGACGCATTCCGATGCACATCCTTGTCTTTCAGCAAGACAAGGTCTCCCTCTTCAAGGTTCGGTTCTTTGGTCTTCCATTTACAGCGGTCTTGTAGGGTAGACAGGTACTCTTGCTTCCAACGGTTCCAAAAGGTGTTGGCAAGCTGTTGAACTTGTCTCCATTGTTGTTTGTACAAGTCCTTAGAATCAAAGTTCCCTAACAGTGCAGGCCAATCACCCGTCTTCTGCATTAGCAAGGTAGCTGGAGTGAGAATAGTGGGATTCTCAGGATCTGAAGAGACCGGAACTAAAGGTCGGCCGTTGATGGTGGCCACAACTTCTGCCATAAGGATAGATAGAGTTCATGTGTCAGTTTAGGGCTTTCGCACAACATGGAATCTAGGATTCTACGAGCTATTCAATCATGCATTACCAGCTCATCCATGTGAGATGCGTGGGGAGGATTAAATATCCAGCTGCACTTGTTGGCTTTAAGGTAGCCATCGATCGGCAAGTCAGGGTGAATGCCATCTTCTATCTGTAGTTCTTTACAGGTGCTTACAAAGTTCGTTCCGCAGTCAGATCTGAATACCTTTACTGGGCCTCTGTAGGCCTGAAACCTTCTCAGGGCGTTGATGAAGCAAGAGGCGTCCATAAATTCGATGACTTTGATATGGACTGCTTGAATGCTGAGACAAGTAAAGAGTACTGCCCATCGTTTGCTGTTAGCTTGACTGCCCCTGGTCCGTCGGGCAGACACAGACCAAGGGCCAAATACATCAAGGCCTACATTGGTGAACGGTGGTTCGGAACTCAGGCATTCGGGTGGTAGGTCAGCCATCATTTGGTGTAGAGTGTGACCCCATTGTTTGCGACAATGAAAGCAAGACTGCAGAACAGTTGTAATACATCTTTTGGGCCTCCGATCCAAGTCCTTGTTCTGAGGGCACCTTCCGTGAAGTGGCGGCCTTGATGATGGATTGTTTCATGGTAGTATTGTACCAATAGTCTCGTTACATGTTGGTTAGCAGGAAGGATGATGGGGTGCTTGGTGTATGAGTCCATTTCTGCTTTGTGTACGCGACCTCCTACTCAAAGTACCTGCTGGTTGTCAAGGTATGGGTTCAGTCTCAGAAGTGGACTAGATTGTGGTATGGGCTTCCCTGCACTCAGGCATCTATAATCCGATGGATATGCATCTTGTTGTACACTCCTCAATATTCGCCTCTCAGCATAAGTATAGTGGTCTGGGAAGTATGACTGGAAGCCTTTCCGATGACCGAGGAGACTGACGACTGTGTGAACGATCGCAGTCATTCCTAGAATGAGAAGTTTCCATCGGGAGAAGTGTTCAGAGCGAGCAGGTTGTAAGTGGCCTTCCTTCTCGCATTTGACTTTCATCACCAGGCAGACGACTGGAGGGACAACCAGTTCAACCTTCTTGACCAACAGTCAAATGTTGCCATCATTATCTGTATCTAGGCGTTCATACAAACCACGTTTTCCTGTCTCCAAGGCGTCTGTACACCACAAGAACTCGGGGCCTTTGAGCCAGGTAGAAGTTGATAACTGAGATGCAGGAATAGATCTTGTCGCATGATCTGCAGGGTTCTGATCCGTTGGAACATACTGCCACTGCATGGGTTTAGAGGATCTCCTGATCCATTCAACTCTGTTACTCACATAGATATAGAAGCACCTACTCTCATTGTAGATATAACCCAATACCACTCTGCTGTCTATATAGAAGATGGTGGGTTCTAAGGGAAGATCTATCATCTTCGTTATGGTGTCTGATAGTTCTGTGGCCAGCGCAGCTCCGCAAAGTTCCAGCCGTGGTACAGTATGACCTTTTTGCGGTGCTAGTTTTGCTTTTCCCATGATGAATCCAACATACACGTTGCTCTCCCTGCCGTAGACTTTGAGGTATGCTACGGCTGCTACTGCCTTTGTTGACGCATCTGAGAAAACATGCAGTTCCTTTCTTTGTGCCGTGGTGGGCGAGATGGGAACATGTGCACTGCAGGTGAACGTTGTGGAGACAACATAGAGAGTTGCACCATGTCTCCCATTCTTGCTTCTGCTCTGGTGGGAGGGGTTCGTCCCAAACTTTGGTGTTTTGGGAGAGTGTGTGTACTAGGATTCTACCTTGAATGGTGACGGGAGCTGCACACCCTAAAGGATCGAACAGGCTGTCAACCGTTGAGAGCACTCCTCTCCTCGTGAAGCCAGTCTTTAGGGCTGGGGTTTTGAAGGTGAAGAAGTCTTTCTTCAAGTCCCAACACAAGCAGAGACTGCATTGGATAAAGGGGGCATCGCTACCAAAATCGAGGTCCTGCAATCCTTTGGCATGGTCCTTGGGATTAAAGGCCTTCAGTACTTCTTCACTATTGGATGCTATCTTGTGTAGCTTGAGGTTGGCCATCCCTAGCACTTGTTGTGTGTTCTTCAAGAGGCCTATGGCCTCCGCTGGGGTGGCTACCGATTTCAAGCCGTTGCTCATGAGAAGTCATGTTCTACAAAGCATCTAGCTTCTGCTCATTTGTCTCCTCCCTCTTGAGCAGTATGTTGAAGACCATAGTTCACAATTGCAGGGGAGGAGCCATTGCCAAATACATGCACCCTCATTCGGTATCCAGAAATCCGTTGGTTGTGCTGATCATCACTAAACCACAGGAAGCGGAGGTAGTTATGGTGATCTTCCTGTATGAGGGATGAATAGAACATCTGCTGTATGTTGTCATAACAGCAGCTTCTTCTTTTCTAAAGCGGATGAGCACCCCAAGGAGACTGTTCATGAGGTCAGGTCCTGTCAGGAGGGCCTTGTTTAGAGAGTGGCCTTGAAACTGTGCACTGGCGTCAAAGACTACACGTATTTGGCCTGGTTTCTGTGGATGGTACACTCCAAAGAACGGCAGGTACCAACGTTCTTCGTCTGTCTCCAGGGGTGGGGCCAGCTCAGTGTGTCCATTCTGTATCATTTTGTCCAAGAACTCCACCAGATGAGCTTTCATCTCTGGCTTCCGGGTCATGATTCGTCTCAGACTGAAGAGGCGGGAGAGTGCATATTGTTGTTTGTTAGGCAAGCGTTGTCTGGGAGTGCGAAAGGGTAGCGGCGCGATCCAACTACCTGTTATGTCCTGTTGAAATTCTTTATCCATGAGCTGAAGGAACCTTTTGTCCTCAACGGACAAAGCTAATTCATTGTCTTCTCTGGTAGTCTGAAATAGTGCCTCTCCTAAGACAGGTTTGACCGTCGAAAGCGTGAAGTGTTCTTGGCAGTTTCAGGTGAGATGTTCTTCCATTCTTGAGAACGGAGGTAGCTAAGGTGATTGTCCGCATTGGGGCCTGTAGCCGATCGACACAAGACGACTCCTACGATCCCTCATCCTAATGGTGATTTGAGGGCCAACGGGTCGTCTATAGGGCCAGCGACTACTGCGGAGAAGGCAAAGGCTCATGGGACATTAGTTCCCAGCAAGAGTAGGATCTCAGCTTCCGGATCTAGAGCGGAAAGTGGAGAGAGCTGCAGATGAGATGCTGCAGATGAGGTATGGTATTGCCGACAACCTCTCAGGAGGTTGCCATGTACCTTGCGGTAATCGAGGAAGCCTGGTCTTGGCATATCCCATCGCATTCAACAGTCGACGGTGAACCAGGAAGTGCCATCAATGACTCTATACAAGTCAGTAGCTCTCCTCGCCGTCGTCTTGGCCCATGGCATGTTGAGATAGTGAAGTTCGTCCTGTTGCACCTCAAAGAGGTCGAAAAAGGTGGATCTGGCCAGGGTGCAGATGCTTTGAGTGTCCACTACCACGTACATCTTCACAGCATCTGCAGGACATCCTTCAGGGTACACCTTGGCTAAACAGATAGGATTACACAAATGAGGGCTTGGTGAGTCGGCGCACACAGCTGTGCAGTTGACACCCATCGCCGGTTTTGGTTGCGGTCTGGTAGCCTGCCGAGGAGCCTTGTGTGTTTCTATGGTACATTGAGGCTCCTTGTTCGAAGGAGGGCTATGAGATGTCCACAGTGGTGGATCGGCATCTGGATGCAGAGCGGCTGGATGTTTGTTGCTTCTGCATAAGTAACATTGCACCTTGGCTGTGCAGTATTTGGCCAGGTGCTTGGATTCGCAACACTTATAGCAGACTTGGTACTCCCTTATTAAATCCCTCCGCTGGGTCAGGGATTTCGCTGCAAACCCTTGGCACCTGTTCAGCGAGTGTCAAGTGTGGTGCAAAGGACAAAACTGGCCTCTCTTTGGAGTCGGAGGCTTAAATTGGGTGGCTGCTGATGAGTCCTCTCCTGTAGTCTTTATGGAGGTCATGACCCCAGTGTTATGAGTTGTCGTGTGGTTGTGATCTGTAGCGATTTGCAGTAAACTCCTGAGAGTGGAAAGTTTCGGATGTGTTGTTAGTTGGGAAGAATCTGCGCCTCAGGCGGAGCTTTCTAAAGCTGTTGCAGGACGCTGTTTGCCAGACCATAAATTCTTGGAAAAGGGCAAAAGATGGGTCTCTTTTGCGGTTTGCAGCCAGAAAGGCATCAGACAAAAGAATCCATTGTTCCAATATTTCCTTAGGGAGTTTTTGGCAATGATTGCTTCTGCTTATGAAAGATCAAGGCAAGCCAGTCCTGGTAAGTCAGAACATTCTTTGGCTGATCGCAGCTCCGTAAGGATGTTGGAGAATTCTTCCAGTCGTTGGGTTTTGTGGATGGAGATACACGGGAAACTGTTAAGTCGTTCTAGGAGGAGTATTCCGTCAATGTGTCATCGCCATATTTCTGGTCCAAAGCATCCCACGCTCGTTTCAGAGCAGTGTCTGGGTCGTTGAGTATGCCTGTGTAAATGTGTTTCACCATGTGTCTAGACCGTGGTCCTAGCCATGCCAACAGAAATTTAAGTTCTTCGCGGGGAGGCAACTGTTCGCGTTGAATGGTACTTGTGAAAATGTTCTTCCACAGTAGATATTCTGTCTGGCTCATCATTAAATTTGTACACACCACTAGCTACTAAGTCTAACCTTCCACACCTTGGTGATGGTTCTGTGTTACTTCTCTGTGAGGGCTGGTCATCTATTCGTATGCCATCCTCGTAGGCATAGAGTTGTGGCTGAAGGGCATGAGTTGTGGGTGGTACGTGTTTCACCTCAGAGTACTTTATGAGGTCGTTATCCGTCCCCACGTATGCAGGTAGTATCTCTTGAGGTCGGGTGTAGGTTCCACACTGTGCATTAGAGTTGTTATGCAGGTATGGCAATAACTCATTTGCCTGTGGATTAAGTGTGGCAATTGTGGTTGGTTGCATGTCAACTTGTTGAGACATCATTGTAATCACTGGTGGGCTAATTTGCTTGTCTGGCAGGCCATTAGACGTTGGGTTAGGGTTGCAGATTCTGGGAAGAGAATCTGAGACTTTAGGTCGTACAACATCAGTTGGAGAAGATTTGCTGTTGGTGGGAAGTGAATCTCGTATTTTGGGTCTTACAACGTCAGTTGTGTGACTGAGGTTTAGAGTCTGTGGTTGAGATTCACTCCTATGCTCCCCTGGTTGTAGGAGACTGCTAGGCAACTGAGGCAGTACCACCTGCTCGTTTCATAGCAAGTGCTGCTCATCCACGTAGGCCTTGACCTGCGTATCTGGGTTCTGTTCTCCCAACTCTTCGAGGTCGAAGGTGAGGGAGGCAGTGTTGGCTGCCTTCCGCCATGCTGCGGCCCGTGCCGTCTTTGTTGCAGAGTCTCTGTGCCGTTTGGCCAACTCCAATTGGGCCTGAACTTTGGCCAATTCTGCCTGTTGGTTGGCCTGGGCTTTGGCCATTTCTGCTTGTTGTTCAGCCTGGGCCTTGGCCATTTCTGCTTGTTTAGCTGCTATTGCCACCTTCTGCCATGTCACCTCCTCTGTTGCGCGTAGATCTGCATCTGCTACTGCAGCTTCTACTTCAGCTTCTGCAGCCCGGTCAGCATAACTTGCTACTTTGGAGTCCTTAGATGCGCTGCTGTGACAGGAGGATGCTCTGGAAGGATGGTGAGACCCAGCAGCAGAGAATTGGCGCGAGACACTGGAACCTGCTTGTGATCTAGCTGGTTTGGGATGGAGGAAGGAGGCTTTCTTAGAATGGTGGGAAGAAGACACGTGTGATCGAGGAGCTATGTCAGATGCAGCTCGCCCTCTTGACACTACTTCCCACCGAAGTGCGTCATTGAGCGCTGCCTGGAGGGCATTCTTCCCTTTCTTAACGCATTCTTCATGTTCCTTGTTAAACTCCTCAAAGCCTTGAATGTGCAGTTGGAGCTTCGGGTCACCCAACCTCGACTGGATGTACTTGAGTTGACTGTCGCTGTCTTTCCACCATAGGTCATCTAGGCCGTTCAGCAATGTGCGGATTTCCTCAGGAGACAGCTTGTGTGTTGGGGCATCACAGATATCCAGGAGCTCTGACCGTAAGTCTGTATAGCGGTGATACTGCCTGTCCCAATCCTTCCTATAACATGACTCCATGGGTTCTGTAAGCTTCCTATGTTGTCTGAGGTCATAGGCTTTCTGAGGTATCGCTCTGTCTGCAGAGGTTTGGATGTCCGAATGAGGGTTTTGGGAACCAGGCTCCACGTTTACATCAAGGGCGGGTGGAGGGTTCGAGCCCTCTGGTACATCAGGTAGATCTGTCATGGCTGATGAAGTTGCCATGCTTCAAATTGGCAAAGGTGAATTTTGGAAAATTTAGTAATTTTCTTTTATTTTGCTAGAGCGCTGTGCGTAGGTAGCAGAAATGAGGAGTGTCTGCTAGATGTAGTACTTCAGCATGTAGGTGGTGCTGCACAATATGGCTGCTTTTAGGGTGCAGTGCGAACTTGCAACACAAGTGGGCGCTATAGAGGGCGTTGTTGCTGAGTCTGAAGATAGGAGAGCAAAACGCAGATTTGCCTGTTAGTGTTGCTTGTGACACAATTTGGCACAATAGGAGGCGCTGTTGCTGAGTCTGAAGACTTGAGAGCAAATGCAAGTTTGCCTGTTAGTGTTGCTTGCTTGGTCTGGAAGACACTGTTGCTAAGCACAGGTTAGGCTGCAGGTAGTACTGGAAACTTGCATTAAGTCACCAGGGGTTGCCACAAGCTAGCAGATAAAATAAAAATTTCCTATGAAAATTCATTGAACACTGGTTAAAATTAGGAAACTCCCTGTAAATTCATTACTTGCCACTAGGTGGAGCTAGATCCTCGAGAAAAAAAATTCTCTGTGAAATTTCTACTTGACCACTAGATGGTGCTGTGGGCTGCTTTGCCTGAGTCTGATTTCCCTCTTTTTTGGGGGGGTGTGGGGTGTGAGCCTCGTGGCTAGGAAGTTTGCTGATTTCCCAAAGGAATTTATGATCCAAAGGAATGTATTGCTTACTCGCTGGAAGAGAAATTCATCGAACAAATACAGCACTCCAAAGGTGGCATGCAGTGTGGCTTTGTTATATTTTTACATTTTAGTAAAGAGAGGAGAACATGAAGAAACTTCAGGTTTTTAGCTCCTTTGTTGAAATAGCTTGCTCAGATCAGCCTTGTGCTCTGAAGATGGTCCTGCATTAATGATTTATAACCCCCAATAAACCAGCCAGGGTAGTTGTAAATAGCTGGAGAGGGCCTCTTTTATTGCCTCTGAGAGTTGGAGAAATGCAGTATCTTTATTAGAGGGCACAAGGAAGATTCAGCAAACTTACACAGGTTTTACAGTAAACAGAGAAAATGTTTCCAAGCCTCAAACTGCTTTCTTTAGTAAACAATGGGAAGATGCAGATTAAGCCAGAGAATAGGATGTTTGAAAGTCTCTTGTATAAAAGGAGAAGGGGGAATTTCTTGCCCCTCCCTGCTAATTTAGTTCCCTTTGAGCTAGCAGAGGTGTAACTTGAGACAAAGAGGCTTCTTTGCTGAAGAGAGGGAGGGGAATTTGCCCCTTCCTGCATCCACAATGGGAGGTTTGCGAGAGAGGTACAAAGGAATAGCCTGCACATTTATTCCTGGCTTCCAAATTATCTTCGTCTTTATCACAAAATCCAAATTACTTTTAATCTTCACAGGGATTCCGATATTATGGGATGAAATATAGGGATGAGAGTTTAATATCTTTCTACTGTTCTGCTTTATGCTCTAGATGGGTATAAAGCAGACAGAGCAACTCCACAAAGCATCTATACAAAGTCTTTTTTATTGGTTCATCAGGCATCCTGTCAACTCACAGTTATGATGAGGTTCTTCTTAATGTCCAATCCTTTGCATATCTGAATCGTGGTGTAGAAAGATATTAAACTCTCATCCCTATATTTATTTATTTATTTATTATTTGAACTTATATGCCGCCCCATCTCCGACTCGGAGGCTTACAACTAAAAACAAGAGACAATAAATACATTAAAAACAATTAAATTAGATTATAAGTCCAAACATTTATAAAATGATTAAAAAGCAACCCTCCCCAAAGGGTCACAGCCCGGGTTGGTCAAATAACCAGGTCTTCAACTCACGGCGAAAGGTGCGGAGGTCAGGGGCCAGGCGGAGCTCCAAAGGCAGTTGATTCCAAAGGTCAGGGGCTGCGACAGAAAAGGCTCGCGTCGGGAACCGCCAGACGGCATTGGCCCGCCGGGACCCCGAGGAGTCCTTGCCTATGAGCTCGCACAGGGCGTCGGTATTCGACATTGGAAGAAGACGCCCTTAAATATTGAGGACCCATGTCGTGAAGGACATTGTATGTTAACACTAAAACCTTGAATCTCACCCGAGTGCAACGGCAACCAATGCAGGCCGCGCAGGGGGGGGTCACATGGGAGAACGGGTAACTCCCATCACCACCAGCG
Organism: Naja naja; assembly: GCA_009733165.1. Taxonomy (NCBI): domain Eukaryota; kingdom Metazoa; phylum Chordata; class Lepidosauria; order Squamata; family Elapidae; genus Naja; species Naja naja. Next base: position 1,210,397 of record SOZL01000008.1, on the reverse strand, counting down.
CCGCCGATTCTGCACCAGCTGCAATCTCCAGATGGTATGCAAGGGCAGTCCCAAATAGAGAGCGTTGCAGTAGTCGAGCCTAGAGGTAACAAGGGCATGAGTGACCGTCGCAGGGCGCCCCGGTCCAGAAAAGGGTTGTCGAACAAGGCGGAGCTGGGCAAAGGCCCCCCTGGCAACGGCCCCCACCTGCTCCTCCAACCGAGCCGTGCATCCAGGAGGACCCCAGATTCGCGCCCTATCCACAGGGGGCAACACCTCTCCCCCTATGGCCAAAGATGGATGGTCCTGACTGGGCCGGGACGCCGGTATGCACAGCCACTCAGTCTTGGCCGGGTTGAGTCGAAGCATGTTCCCGCTCATCCAGTTCCGTACCGCATCCAAGCACCGAGTCATCAGGGAGAGGGCATCACTGATCTGGCCTGGGGTGGAAATGTACAGCTGAGTATCATCAGCGTACTGATGGAATTTCACCCCAAAACCACGGATGATCTCACCCAGCGGCTTCATGTAGATGTTAAATAAATTTCATAATTTCATCCCATAATCATAGAGGCAGGGGATATAGCTGCTACCACGAGGCTGTGTGTTCAGGCAAGAGAGGAGAAACCTCCCCCAACCCACCAAGGGTCAATTCAGTGACCAATCAGGGCTACAGATGTGACCACATGACATGGGCTACATTTCCCAGGATACCTTAACTACATTTACCATGATGCATTCCCTTAAGGGGAGAGTTCTCAATTCCTAACTACCTATCCCATTAACTCTAAACTGGCTGGACAGCACACAAGCCCTGAAACCAGACTTGACAAACCTCAGTGGAGGTCCCGGACCTCGGAGGAGATTTGGGCTGTTTATTTTTGGAACCTACCCAGGCAAAACCTTTATTTCTAAGACTGGTTTGGCTGTAAATTGTTTTGCTTTTGGTTATCTACTTGGTGCTGAGCCAATTACTGTGCTAAGCTTGCAGCTGGGGGTTAACTGAAAACCTGAAATGGAGCTGTTGGGGAACAGACTAAACAAAGCTCTCTACACCAACCCTGACGTGTGGGTGAGTGGGGTCAACACAGGCAATCCTTAAAGTTACAGGTAGTCCTCGGCTTACAACCACAATAGAGCCCAACATTTTGCTGAGAAATTTGTTAAGTGAGTTTTGCCCCATTTTACAACTTTTCTTGCCACATTTGTTAAGTGAATCACTGTGGTTAGATTAGTAAGTTAAGTGAATCTGGGTTTCCCCATTGACTTTGCTTGTCGGAAGGTCGCAAAAGGGGATCACGCGACCCCAGAATGCTGCAACTGTCATAAACGTCAGTTGTCAAGCATCCAAATATAAATCATGTGATAATGGGGAAGCTGCAATGGCCGTTAAGTGTGAAAAAGGGTCATAAGTAATTTTTTTCAGTGCCATTGTAACTTTGGTCACTAAGTGAACTGTTGTAAGTTGAGGACCTGTAGTTTTGTGGAACTGGGGAGGCTGCACAAAATTTGCAGGTGTAATTGGCTTCAGGTGTTGCGATGTTCCACAGTTGGATCAGGCACAGGCTGGAGACAATTTGGGCACTTTGATCCTGTCTGAAGTGAGAAGATGTACGATGGGGATTAGTAATGTGTAAGTCTGGCTCCATCTAGCCACATCAGAAGGTTAACGCTCAGGTGAGTGAGGGAAATGTATGTAGGAAGGCAGAATATTAGGATGGTATTTCACATTGTGTAGAGGACTGGGAAATAGAGCAGTCCATAAAACTCTGGAGCACGTTAACGTTACTAAGGAATGGCTAGGCTAGTACCCACCACCTGCTCTCCTACCCTGTAAAGTTGAGACAAGAAAAATAAATTGCTTTTATAGGTTTACTAGCAGGGTACCCATGCTTTGCTACGAAACTATGTGATTGGGCAAGCTTTTGGGGAGGAAAAGGGGGGGAAATCTGCCTCTGCCTACCAGCATCCATTGGTATTCATCTGGCTAGCGTACTGTCAGTGTGTGAGTTGAGGGGTGTTTGAAAACTGAAACAGTATTTGCTGTGTGAGCAAGAAGGAAACAGCAAGGAGCCTGGGCGTGGCTTAACTCGACTGTTCTGTAGTAAAAGTGCTTGCTGCTGTGAAAGTAAAACTGAAACTCCTCTGTGTTTTGCATTTGGAAGAGATTTCTTTTCAGGTGGGGAGGGGGAGTAGAACTCCTTAGCATCAGTGTGTGTTAATAATAAAGGAAATACTAATGCTGTGATGGTCATTTCGAAAAATCTTAGTGAGCACCTAGAAGTCAAGAGGAACATATGTGCCAAATTTCAAGTTTGTAGGCTTTACGGTTCTGGAGATTTTGTGATGACGCATGAGTGCTTTTTCACTTTTATATATATATAGATATCCTGACCAGAGGAAGGTGGCCATCAAGCATCTCTTGTGTCTTAAGTTCATGCCAATTATGTTCTCACTGACCTGGAATGTGACTTGTCACACAGAATTACCTGAGGGAAAGGTTTGTATTGCTTTTTTCCCACTAATTTCTTGTGCTTGATCACTGTTGAGTAGTGGGGTTTATAACAGGTGTTATCTCAATATTTCTAGAGTGCTACATTTCTTGCAATTGTGGAGGTCTAAGTGTAGGTTGCCATCTATTCATACATTTCCTCTTCTTTGCTGTAGGAAATGGTAATGCCAGGTGAGAATGTCTGCCTTAAGCTCATACAGCAGTACCCTATGGTCTTGGAACAAGGACAATGGTTCACTCTGAGGGATGGATCTCAAACCATGGGCACTGCAGTGGTCACAAAGATACTGCCACTAGCTCCAGGGGAGGATTGCTGGGATAATTAAATTGCAGCAGCTGGAATTGGATATGAATACTTCCTAGAAAACTGATGACACTGCATCCAGGTCTGCACAGTAGATGAAAGTGGCAGTCTTGGCTCAAAGAGGATGGTTCCACTAAGGGGTGGGGGCAAGGGTGAAAGTTGTTTAAATAAAAATAATTAAAAAGTGAGCACAAGTTTTTTTTCTTCTCCTTCTCCAGAATCATCCCTAGCTCAATGCAGGTGTGCTGATGAAGCTCCAAAACATCTGTGCACCACAAGCACATAACCCTGCTTATGCAACCTTAATCCATTAGATAAGCAGCGTGCACAAGCAGCACATTCCAATAGAAGATAATATATGTAGTTTGGGGTTGAATTGTGAGCTGCTTGGTGCTCTGGGCTTTGTTGCTTGCTTGCAGACATTTCAGATAATGCAATTTTGGAGCACCAAGAAGCCCACAAAAGCACATTTGTTACATTTTTGTGATGCCATACATAGGTGAAAGGAAACATGAAATCACAAAGTCAAGGTATTGAAAACGTAAGAAAAAATATCTGCATGAAAAAAGTGGAGATGGGATTACTGTTGGTTTGATTGGAAACGAGAAATATGATTTGGAAAGTGCTCATTGGAAGGAGTGAAACTCATCACTTTTTATCTGTTTCCCAGCAGTATTTTAACTAGGCATTGACAAAGATTTTTTTAAAAAAGGTGATGTTAAATACTATCAACCATACACAGCCTTATTTTTGCAACTAATTACATGAATCATTAACAAGTTTGATAAAATTTAATGTACAAGTTTTTAGCCTGATTAAGCATTGCCAACCTGTTTCACAAATATGACCAGAATTATACTATTTGAGAAGGGATGAATATCCTTAATTCTAAAGTTTGTTTTCTTCTATACTGAATGTTTTTTCCTGTTTAAAAAAAAGACTTTTCCTTTACTCACCAATTCACAACTGTTGGTTCAGATTACAGCTGTAAGATTCCTATATACAATGCCAGATCCCTTATACCTCAGATTGACTAGCCAGGATCAAAGTAAGACACTGTAAGCAGGTTGATAAATGAAAACTGAATTTCACTGAAGAGCAGCAAAAAGCTCATGGTCCACAACATTCAACTTAACCTGTGCTTGTTGTAAAAGAATTCTCAGATGGTGACTAGCTGAGGCATAAAACCAGGACTTTTAAGTGATTCAAAATGGTCTGTAGAAATAGATTTAACATCTCAGTCACACCATCATCCTTGTTTTCCATTTTTGTAACTGAAAAAACAATAGTAACTAAGACTCCTGCAGAGGCCAAATTGAATCCCCAAAGTCCTTAAATTTAATGTGTCATTGATTCCAATAAAAGCATCAATTAAAATTTTAATTTGGTGTGTAACTGCATTCGCAGGATAACCCCAGCACTAAAAACTACTGCTTTAGGATCTGTTTCACTGTCACTCAAACTACTAATCCTTGGTGATCTATTTTCAGAGAGGAAAATTATGCTGCTAGACAATATTGCTGAATTCCAAAACAGTTCTTAAAGTCTGGTTGAGCTATGTATGCTGAACAGGTCACAAAGTTTTCCTCTCTGATGCTGCAGAACCACAATTAAGGATTGTTCCTTACAAACTGGCCCTCCCACACATTCAACCCCAAGCCCAACGTTAGTTAGTTTAAAATTTTATTTTAACTTTTTAAATATTTTTACTTAATAAAAAGTCAAGATTTGTCCATATGGTCATGTCCTTGTCAAGTTAATGTGGGAAAGTGGCATTTGCTCTAGGAACCCCAATGGAGTTATAAATAACAGAAAATAAACCCTGCCCTCCTCTGGGCAATGGAAAGGGGTCTTGCACCATCCCACTGGTCAACAATACCCTGGGCAGGCTTCACTAAACCAATGGAAAGGAAGGTGCTTGCCAAGGGGGGCTGGGCCAGACTGCATCCCTTCAGGGGCCTCTACCTTGGGCACAAGGGATGGCCCAGGCTTGGGGGGTTCAGCAACAGAGCCATAGCTGGCTGGGGTCTCAGGTCACAGGGAGAAGCATGGACATCAATTCCCAGGGGTGTGGAATGGAAGCTGCTGGGAGGGATGAGACTGAACTGGAAAAAGAAGAAAGAGGCAGTGAGGACCACAAAGGCACACCAAAATCCAAAACAGTAATATCTGTTATTTGCAGGGCAAGCCCTGCCCAATTGCCATCAACGCTCAATCAATTCTTCAGAGTAACTAATTTATCCTGATCAGAAATGCTGACTATAAAATCTTTAATTTCCACCCATATGGACATGCTAGATGGGGAAGACAGTTTGGTACATTAGAGGGCTCATCTTTCCTATTAATCTACCACCTCCCCACCCCGGCTTTAAATAACAGACTTACCTTGGTGGTGCCCTATGTATGTGTAGGGGGATGGTGTGGAGGCGGAAAGGGTGGGGACACCACTCTGGGGCACACCTCCTTGAGGGGGTCCACCATGAGTCTGTGAGGGATGCAGTAACATGACTTGGGGAGCTCCAGGGTGAGGTGGTGGGGCAGCTGCAATTCCAGTCTGGACATGGGCCTGCAGTAGACAAAAATAGTTTTGAGGATTTTAATAAATGATACACCAATTTATCAACTAGGCCAGCAGAGAAAATGCCAATTTTTCTAATTTAAGAACATATATTAAGCAACTGATGTAACTCATGCCACTGAAATTTAGACGAGACGCTTAACCTAATTCCAAATATTGTTCAAAGACTATTTAATAATAAAGTATCAAATAACAAATAATTCACGAAACAATTGCTGTTCTTGGTACTAATACTGACACAATCTTTGCTCAAACTTATGTAGTATTCTGTTGATGACTTAAATGTTTGTCCAAGAAATCCTAGTAGACAAAATCATTACCCTGACATTTTTCTCTTACATCGATTGCCACAAAAAAATGTTACTGGTCATTATCCATCTCCTGGATTGTCAAACACCATTCTTGAGTATTTATGAGGACAGACATTCTGAAATGTCTTCCATGGTCAAGACCGCTACCCCTTTTCCCTTCCCAGAGTCAGGCAATACTCACCTGAGTGACATGGGCCATGTTGGTATATCCGTGTTGCAGCTGCTGATGGGCATGAATGGCATAAACGGTTGGCTGTGGGAAACCGCTCTGTGGAGACTGAGCGCTGGGCCCCGGGGTTATGGATGGTGGCGTAGCTGTCAGTGTAGCTGTGTGGTACAGGTTCTGCTGCTGCTGAGCACTGGCCAAATGAGGGGACTGTCCAGCTTGGTGCTATAGTAGAAAGCACAAGAGTCACACTTCAACTACCAGTTTGCATTATTTTTTCTTTTTATATTATTGCCAAAGAACACATTTGGTATTTTATAGAGAAAAGCAAGATTTGAAACTCAGGTTAGCATACATTTATCTGTGGGAAGGATGGTGAATGACTCGTTTTATTAAATTTGTTTTAATGGCATTACATTATTTTTATTAAATTAGCCTTCCAGTTCTCTGATCTCTATATAACATAACCCCGACTCATTGACCATGTTGTCATAGATTTAAATTATTCACATTGTGAACATAAGTTCCCAGAGAAAGTACATTTATTTAGAGATCATACCAAAAAAGCTACATGTCAGTTATGGTGGGTAGGTTCCAACCACCCACCTGTCCTCAGTTCTGCATTTCCATTGCAGAAAATACTCCCCCCCTCAATTTGACTAATATTAATACCCAAATCAAAAGTAGTTGCAAAGCAGCATCTTGTTTAATTCCTAGACTGCCTTCCCCCCAAATAAAGCATGCAAGGATTAATAAGTTTGTCCCTGGTGCTTCAATTCTGTAACGACAGTTTCAGGAACCGAGATAGACAGAACATCACTTTAAAAGCAATATTCCTTTTCATGCCACCTAGAATTTCTAGAGCTTCAAGGATCATGGTGCTCTAGGACCAACTTCAAACATAAAATCAAATAGCAAGGTGTTGAGTGCCAAGACAAGCATTAAGTGTAGTAAGCATTATGCAGTAACCCCATACTTGGTTCCTCCCCCTCCCCCCAAGTACCTGCACAGGGCTGGGGGCAGCATGTTGTGTTTGCTGCTGGTTGCCCGTGGGTGTGGTAGCTGGTTGAGGCTGATGTGGATGCAGCTGTGTGGCATGATGGGAATACGACTGATGCACTGTGGCTAGGGAGAGAAGCAGCAAGTAGCAGTCAACAAGGCAACATGGCAGAAGAAAGAAAGCTCAGACTTCAGCTAAAAATAAAGGTACCATAAAGAGTTTGGGGCGTAGGTTGTTCTGCCGGAGGATACTGTGGAGTAGGTGATGAGACGATAGCTTGGGGGTGACTGCCAGATGTCATCATACGGGGGTTACTCTGCAGCACGGGGGCAAACACAGGCTACAGGGAAGGAAAAAGATAGAAAATATGAGCAAAACAGATAAACAAATGTATCTGTTTTTCCTTGAATATTTATTGTATCCACCTGCGAGGAATAGTGGGCCATGGGCTGCATCATAGTAGGCTGTCCTGTGAACTGCTGGGGATTGTAGGAGATGTATGAAGAGTACGGAGTAGCAGCTACCAGAGGGGGCCCAGCAGCTGCTGCTGCTTGCATAATGGGAGGAGCTGAGGTGGGCTGGTGCTGGTCTGAACGCTGGGGAGGTAGAGACCCTATTCAGGAAAAAGAAATGGGTTAAGAAAAGCCATTTATACTCTTGTTTTTTTCTCCAAGTGGCAGAACAGTTGAGCATTCCAGGCAAATTTTCCATGATCAACGAGCCTCTGGCCAAGAATCTCACCTTTAGCTCGGTATTTCCCCTGCTGTCCAGGCACAGAATTGGAAACAGGGTAGGGGTACATCTGAGGTGCCTGTAGAGAATAGCAGCAAACTAATTAATTCTAACGGTATCCTTACTACTATGCCTGATATGCTTTGTAACGAACCAATAATTTGCAGTGCAAAGATAGGACCATTCAGGTATCATTCCTCACACCTCACCTGCACAGTTGGGCTCACATGAATCTGTGGGATGTAAGAAATATATTGTGTGCTGTACATGCCACTTTGCCCTGGGGTAATCACTGGGATGGAGGGTGTAGAATGGGTGCGTGGCCCCGGTGATGTAGGCGTACTTGTTGATTTGTTCTGGGGGAAAGGCAGCAGTTATTAGATATTTGAGTATGAAAGCAAGTTAAGAGATAACTGAATGTGCCGTTATCAACAAAACCCACCCGGTGAACCCACACTAGCCCCAGAGCTAGTTACGCACCACAGAAAGAAGCGTCTTTAAGGGGTTGAATTCTTTTGCATTAGGATTCAATGTTGATTTCTTCACCTGCCTGGGTGGGAGTACAATGCAAATGAGACAGGAACACAGACAAACATGCAGCAGTCTTATCTAGAGGTAGTCCTCGACTTACAACAGTTCATTTAGTGACCTTTCAAAGTTACAACGGCACTGAAAAAAGTGACTTATGACAGTCTTTCACAGCTACAACTGTTGCAGCTTCCTCATGGTCACGTGATCAAAATTCAGACACTTGGCAACTGACTCATATTTATGATGATTGCAGTGTCTCGGGGTCATGTGATCACCTTTTGCGACCTTCTGACAAGCAAAGTTCACGGGGAAACCAGATTCACTTAACAACAGTGTTACTAACAACTACATTGATTTGTTTAACAACTGGGGCAAGAAAGGTGGTAAAAAGGAGCAAAACTCACTTAAATGTTTCACTTAACAGAAATTTCGGGCTCAATTGAGGTCACAAGTCAAGGACTACACCTGTACTCTGGTTCCCCCCAGACTCACTCTGAGACAGGACGATTTTCCTTGTCCTCTGCTTCCCCTTTACCCAGAGGACTGGATGTCTGGGTCTGGCATTCCATGCCCTCAGAGGATCCTTTCTCCTCCTTGCTGCTGTCTTCACAGAAATCCAGGCTGGGCTTGGGAGACTCTTCAGACACTTCACACGAGCTGCCTACCCCAACCAACACCTCTGGCAGTTTGTCTTTTACTTTCCCTTCAAGAGACTCCTTTGGCTGGAAGGGGTCATGGATGGCCTCTGGAGAAGAGCTGGGCTGTAACTAGGAAGAGACATGAGGTAAGCAACTGTGGTCAGAAAAACTGCTTGTATTTTATGTTTCTATTTTAAAAGTGCTCAATGTTTTCCTCCTTTTTAAACAAAGGGGAATAAGAGATTGTGCTCACCTTAAACTGGGCTCCAAACTTCCTCAACTCCTCAAGCTGATTTCTCTTCTGCTCATTTTGGAGACCTAGAGCAGTGCAATTGCCACAATTGAAGAGTTAAGAACTCAAAACCTTGAAGAGCATTTTAGTATCAATCTCCAAGTTCTGTTAAGTTTTCTCAAATCTGGTACACTCTAACATTAAATGGGAGTAATTGGCTAAGGATTATGGGAGCTGTACTCCTATAAATCCAGATGGCATTGGTTTGTTGGCCAACTAAATTATATGTACCTGGTAAGTGTTTTTTTACTTAGCAGTGATTATTCAATTTTGTACTTATATTCCACTTTTCTGAATGAGCAAGGTGATGGGGGGGATTGTAATCAAGTCTTCCTTCATTTATCCCCACAACAATCCTATAAGTTATACTGAGATGAAGAAGCTGGCTCAAAGTCATCTAGTGAGGTCTGAGTTTGTTAATTAACTATTTAGTTCATTACATTTAGAATATAATTATTTACTAGCCAATTGTGATTGTACACACAAGGAATTTGTCTCCTTGTGTGTAGACTCTGCCTGACTTGGCTCACAATTTTAAAGAACAGCAATGTTCAAAATATATCATATAAAATATGCAAAGCAACTCCAATCTGAAATTTAAAGTAACAAGCAAAAAGCTCAGTCAAAAGAAACAAACCTTTGTTAGTCTGTTTGACCAAGTCTGCGGTCCTTCCGGCTTCTTTGGTGGCAGAGCTAGGCACCTCTTTAACTAGAAGAGGAAGGAAAAGGTTAAGAGGCAAAATGTATGCTATGTTTTACATCCAGATACCTGGCAAGGAAAGAGGAAGAAAAGCTTGAAATGCACCTGGAAAGTATGGCAACTTCCCAAAGAACCTCACCATTTATTCAAATCCCCTACTCTCCTTCTTCAGACAGACAAGAATTTGTTTACTATCTTAAAACATAACTGATCAAACCTATCAAGTATTTAAAAACTGTAAAATCTCAAATATTCTTCTTACTAGGGTAAAACAAAAGGGAAGAAAAAAACAGAGAGAAGTTTACAAGTGAGCAATCTTTCCAGGCAGCAAGTTTCAAAAATCTAAACAAAGTCCTCAACATTTTTGAGGTTTTGTGCAGCACATCTGGGATTCTCTGGCCAGCTAATACCTATAAGATTGCTTTGTTTTAGGTCCATTCTTAGTTCCTTCTTTGTTGATTGGCAATCAACAAAACCTGCTTAACTCCCAGTTTAAGTACTTACCTTCAACAGCAGCTACTGGGATAGATGCTGGGACTTTAGGTGAAGGTGGAGTTGGGGAAGCACTTGATTCCATGGTAGTCCTTGACTCAGACAGTGATGCAGGAACAATAGGGATAGCTGGTCCCACAGGGGGATCTTGGGAAGAGAGTGGAACAGTTGAGGCAGTCTTCAGTGAACGAGAAGCATAGAGACGGCCCACTATACAGTAAAGCAACAGCAAAGGTGCATTAGATTAGGGTTAATATGTGAAGATTTTTTTTAATCAAGGCTCTCACAAAAAAGACATCAGATTTGCTGCTTATTCTTTCTTCTACCTGTAGGAGATGCAGCAGAGACTTCCATGGGTCGGCTGGTCGGGGAAGACATGTTCTTGGCCCCTCGACTGGGTCGTTGAGACTTTGGAGACATTCTAGATGGACCTAAAACAAAACAGCCATAGGTGGTGATGAATCAAACCAGACACACACAAAAAAACCAAATTGTTCCTTTGACATCTATGCCTCTCAGTTAACTAGCAAACAATGAAAATTCTATCATGCCAATGAAATTAGCAGCCACCTAGTTGCAATTGACATTTACAAATTGACTGATTAAGAAATGTATTTTCTTATGAAGTAAATTTATATAAAATGTTTTATAGGTGGCATTTGCCACCAGCAAGGATGGCAAAAATGTTTCAAAATGTATCTCCCAAATGTTGGAAATGCAAACAGATACCAGGTTCTTATTATCATATGTGGTGAACTTGCCCTATGGCAAAAAAATATTGGGCAAAAATAAAACAGTGGCTAGAAGGAATGACAAAACAACAAATGGACTTAAAACGAGAAATGTTTCTGTTGGGTATTCTACTGGAAAAATATAACAAAAGAACTACATATTTAATTTTACATGTGATAACAGCAGTGAGAATTGTGTATGCACAAAATTGGAAAAATGAAAATATACCTAGAGGAAAATGTAATAAAGAAAATATCAGAAAGTGCCAAAATGGATAGATTAACTTTGAAGATCAAGGATAAGGAGGACACAGAATACTTTTTAACTTGGGAACTATTTTATCAATGGTTAGAACACAGAAGCAGAAGTTAGAAAATTAAAATTAAGGAGGATATATAAATAAAAATGAAGTGTGTAACTAAATAATTAATGTTGAATAAATAGGATAAGGAAATATGATTATTAGATCTGGAGGATAATGGTGATAAATGTGATGTTTATAAGGTCTGATATTAACTATATGATAAAACCGAACAGAGTGTTTAATTAAATAATGGAAACTGTTTAACAAGGATAACTGAAGATTATGGTGAATAGCTTGAGTGAATAAGAGTTATAATTAATGTGTGTATAAGGTTTGTTATTTGTATTTAAAAGAGATTGTACCCAGACAGTACACTGCCATTGTGGATATGGAAATTTTATATATAATGAAGGAAATTGCATAATAAAAAATAATTTTTAAAAATTAAAATAAGTGAATGGTGATTAAGTCAATGCACCAGTCAGAAACCCTTGTTGCACAGTGATCTATCTACAAGAGGCAAACTACAGGTAGTCCTCGAGTTAAGAATGGAATGGAGCCTGCCCATTCCACTCATAACCTGAGGATTTGTGGGACTGAATCTCGTACCTTGAACGAGATCACTCCACTTTCCACCAATGCATTCACTAATCAAATGTGTGGTTTGTTAAGTGCATGAGGTATTTCAGGGTGGGGAAGGCCATGGGGGGGCAGGGCTAGTGATGGAACAGGCCACCTGCTTAAGACCACCCAAGGCCTCCCTGACCCACTCTAGTACCTCATCCTCCCCCACTCCCAATCTGCCGCACTGGGTTACTTACTGTGTGAAGATCTAGCAAGCTGTCTCCTCTCCAGCCTCTCAGCTGCACATGCCCCTCTGGAACTCTATTTTGGGTTGCAAAGTGCCGGACAAGACCGGCACATACCAAAACGGAGCTGCGGAGCTCCATTTTGGGCTGCAAAGGCTTTTTGCAAAGCTGGCAAAAGGCTTTGCAAATGGTAAAGCTTCGATGTTTCAGACCTTCCCTCCATTTGCAAAGCCTTTTGCTGCAGATCTCGTCCAGGCCTCTGTTTGCAGAGAACGTTAGGCTTCCATACTCTGTGTACTCACCAAAGAACTGAAGCACCAAAGCTGGCCAAGAAAGCGAAGGATCTCTAGATCTTCACAAGTTGAGTACAGTATCCATAGACCTAGTGCCTATGAAGACCCAGCACCAGGGGAGGGGGGGAGAATAGGTAGGGCAAATGTTGCAAAGCCTCTGTGGTAGTTTGTAAGGGCGAACAACTGCCATGGTGCAGCAACATTTGTAGCTTTGGGACTTGTTTGTAAACACCAGGGGGCACTTATCATGTAACTTCGAACGTTCGCTAAGGGAACACTCGTAACCCAGGGATTACTTGTAATGAATGTGGATAAGTGACACAGCTAAACTGAGCACAGTTGTCACTGGTATTGTTACTGCTTCTCCTGATTTTCAGCCAGCACTTCCACTGAGGGCACTTTGTAAAGACCAACAATGCAATTTGACTATTAAAAGAGCGAGAAATTAGCCTTGGATCATTCATAGGTTGTTGACACTTCAAATCTAACTTCTTCCCATTTGCACTACAATCCTTCCTTTCTTCTTCACTCCTTCAATTTAGAATCCATTTTTTATCCCATACATACACTATAAACTGTGTCACTTCAACTTTAGTTATATGTGTTTTCTTTACCTTTCAATGCTACTACCCTTCCTTTTGTTATCGTTCTTCAGATAACATGATAACCTTTGTCCTTCCATTTTTCCCCCTAGTGATGGTCTGATACACTTTGTGATTTCAACCTGTCCATACCATTCATCCCACCCTGCCCTTCTACTCATCAACTTACAGTATCTTTCTATCTTGGTAGCTTGAACCAGATTGCTATCACAATGAAGACAGAAGATAATCATTTCCTCATTCAAGAAAGTAATCCCCTCCCTAAACCTAATTTGTATCAGTGGTGCAAGTAGTCCTTGCTTAATGACCATTTGTTCAGCAAACATTCAAAGTTACAACAACACTGAATGAGTGGTAGTTATGACCAGTCCTTGAGATTATGGTCATTGAAGTGCCTCCGCAGTCATATGATCAAAATTTGGGTGCTTGGCAGCCCAAATGCATTTACCACTGCACCGCGCACTTCAACTTCACCCACCGGTCTTACCCCATACATCTCTGCCCTTTTGGCTGCCCTGCACACATACACCCCACCTCCGGTGTCCTCAGCTGACCTTTGCTATCATCTTCCCCCTGCTGCTGCTGAGGCACTATAGGGCAGAGGTGGAGAAGAGTTAAAGAGTTGAAGAGCTTGAGGTCTTTGTCTAATGATTACAACTGGGACTACCAGAACTGTGATTGCTAAGTGATGCAGTTAAGTGATGTTTTGCCTAAGGAGACCATTTGGTTATCAACAATAATTCAAGTCCCAATTAAGGTTAAGGGAGGACTGCTTGTAATTGTTACTAGTACTTCATTTTTTTTCTAAATAATTCAGAATTTAAAATCTTGTGCTCTTAAGGAGCATTTAAGAATTTTTGCACGGTACATAGAAAAGTCTCTTATCTCCCCATAGCCAATGGTTTCTGAAATACCCCTTCAACCCAACTCTTCCCAAATTGACTTTTTACTGCTGTCATCCATTCGTATGATTTCCCAGTGTTTTCCCTCAGGTTGCCCATGTCAACTTTGGCTATCACATGATTTTCTTTTTTGCTGTCATCTTCTACAAGCACTCTCTTCAACTTTCTGACAAAGTGAAAGTTTAAGAATTACAAAGTTAAAGATTAAGGAAAGAAGTATGGTATATCACTGTTCAGTTCAGTTCTTTCGTGATGAAACGTGACTCTTGAAGTTTCTATAAAATCCTCCTCCTGTTTCTTCCTCTTCCGTAATTTACTGTCTTCCGGATCTCGTGCCCGATGAAAAGTTTGCTGTGACTCAGCAACTTTCCTTGTTCGATCAGCTCAAATCAGTAAAATCCAAATCTATTTAGTTGTTGTCTTGAAATTTATTAAACCGTCTCTCCTCCGATATTATTTAAACCGCTTTCCCTGAACCTTCGTGTTTAAAGATTTAATTTATGTAGAGTCCACAGCGTCCGTTTAAATCAACTCTGCTGCTATCTTTTGGTTGAAACAGGAGAAGCAAATTTCTTATCTCATACTTCAGATCTGTTAAATCCAACCCGAAGCCACATGTGTCTTTATCGGGCAGCGTGTAGTTATTCAATTGTCTAATCTTCTCCTCCTTCTAGCGTTTTTATCTGTTGTTCCTTCCACTCCTTCCGCTCACCATGAATCTCGCCACACAACCACCCTCCTGGATCGGAGCTGCTGTCTTTTCCTCAAGTACTCTAAAAGTTATTTTGTTGGCGTCTAAATTGCCTCCGGCTAATTTCTTTGCTCGCTGGATGATTCTTTAAACCATAAGCTGTACCTTGGTTCCGCTTGGTCACCGCTAGTGTAGCCGGCTGTCAGCACTTGGGGTGGCCCTTGCTGGCCTCCTGCTCTTCTGCCCGCTCGTTCCTGGTTCACCCCAATTCCGCCGCAGACCGCCGTCTGTGACTTCTCTATGGGGACCCCTCTCCTTCAGAATCTCTCCAAGCTCCCTTTGGACTCCGTAGAGCCCCTGCGAGTGAAGGATGAAGGTCCGTGCTCCGCAGAGTCGTCTGCCCACACGTCCCTTCTCTCTGACAGACAACCAGTAGTCTCCCTCTTCAACTTTCTCAATCTCATTTCAAAATGTATTTTCCTTACAGCAGTGTTTCTTAAAGTGTAGTCTTAAAACCCCTGGGGGTCCCCCAAGATCCTTGTCAGGTTTCCTTGAAATCAAAATTATTTGCCAGCCTACACTGAAAAATACAATATTAAAATCCCCATCAATCATGAATAATCACAGCTGTAGCAAATGTGTCAGTTTTAATTTTTAATATGATAAATATAACCTGCACAAAGAAAAGCTCTTTTGAGGTTCTCCACAATTTTTTAAAATGTGAAAAGATCTTTGAGAGAAAAAAATTTAAGAAACACTGCTTTAGAGGAAAAAGTAAAGCAGAACAAACTTCCTGTGATTTTTCATCCTATCCTTTACCACTTAAAATTACATCATAATAGAGACATGAAATGGGGGGGAGGAAGTCACGTGAACTTCCAGTCAGGTGGGCCAACCTTCACCAAAGCTTTTCTGCCTGTTAAAGTGACTGTTTCAATCCATTCCAGTATTTCCCCTTTAAGCCTGAGATCCTCAGCCTCACCTCCATTGATACCTCGTTGTTCTAGAGCAGAGCCAATGTTGCTTTCTGAATGATGTGAACTCCCACGGGGTGGCAAGGAGCCCATGCCTGGCCTCCCTCCTCTAGAACTACTGCAGCGTATGCCTCCTCTGGAGCTTTCTCTGACACGTTGGGGAAGTGGGATATATTTTCCCTCTCTGTAAAAAGAAATAGTGAGGTAATTTCTAAGAACAATATAGGAAGAAATCACCATAACTTTCCTCATCTGAGAAACTGAATGCAAAATGCAAGGGAACATATGAAGCAAGAGATTGGCAATCAACAGGTGAGCCAGTTTCTAAGTCACAGTAGGACCTTAAGGTTACCATACTTTTCAGAGTATAAGATGCCCCAAAGTATAAGGCACACCTAGACTGCCCCGTTTTTGGCCTCTGTGTGCCCCATTTTCCACCCAGCGGGGATCAGAATGGGCAGAAAATGGGGCATGCGGAGGCCAAAAACGGGGTATGAGGAGGCCGAAAATGGGATGCGGAGGCTGAAAATGGGGCACGCTGAGGCTATGGCAATCTCTGCAGCCTAAAACAGCTGATGGTCAGGAGTCCAATCCAACCGACAATCAGCTGCTTGTGCTAATTAGGCTGTGCTAAAGCTGAAACTTAAACAGGCTGTTTGCTGCAAGGAGGCAAATTGCTGGGAGGCAGAAGCCAAAGGGTGGCGGCCGGTGGGTGGGCAGGACTACAATCGGTGCATAACATGCACCCAAATTTTCTCCCCTTTTTATGTGGGGAAAAAGTGTGTCTTATACTCCCCAAAATACGGTATTTCCTCCCCAAATATATAGGGTAAACTAGCCAGTTAGTACTTGTTTTATATTAGAGAGACATATGGCTATCCAAAAGTTATTTTGTATTACAGTTTTGAATCACCCTAACAAGTGCTGCCTGAGCTATACAGAATAGCTAATATCCCAATTATAAAATAATTGGTATCACTGATATTTTAATATATTTAAATACATATTTGCATTCATTTCACCAATGCTGCAAACTTACCTGGAAGCCAAACTAGGGCTGTCTCTTCCAGACACTTGTCTTTGTACTGAACTGTGCTTCTCTTCTTCTGTGCGCCCATCATCATTTTCCATCGCAATACGCAGTCTATACTGTGGGCTTGACTCAATTTCTCGTGCCAGCTGTGCAGCTCTGGCCTCTCGTTGCCGAAAAGCCTCTGTGTTATCTTTTTCAAGAGGGACTCTATCATGAAAAAATGGGCCATTGGAAGAGGGGGGAAAAGGAAATACAGCAAATAAATTCTACTCATCTATTCAAAACAACAAAATAAACTTGTTTTATTGTAGATGCACTAATACCTCTTAATTTGTAACATCTCAGATCCCAACAGTTCAAAGGTTTTGATTGAACTTCCTAGAGTTTGTAAATTTCAGATCCAGAATTCCAATAAAGTTTTGGATGCTTATTACTTATTGCGTAAATCCACACATTGCATTTTGGGTAAAACTGGATTTGGTTGGGGACATGCTACTGCAGGTATTGCTGACATACTGGCCAAAATGTGCCCAAATTGACCAGTAGAGTTCTTACCATTAACAGAGACAACAGATGGTAACATGATTTGCTCCTTCTTTCAATAAAAAGGTGTTATGTGAAAGCTTTAAATGATGAAAGGCATAACAGGTACATGAGGTCATTTGTTGACAATGAAATATGAAGATTCTGATTTGGAATATAAGAGGAAAATAAATTAACTAATGGAAGAAAATTATGTATACTGTATTTGTGAAACTAAAAAAAGTGGGGGGAAATAATGTAACTGATCCAATTCTGTGAGGTGTTGATGGATATGTGTATGAAGTAAAGATGTAGATTTAATTATGAACAAAAGAACTTACATGTCAAACAGTATGAATTGGTGCTATATCAACATAAAACCAAAGTTAATGAATTTTGAAAAGAGTACTTAAAATTTTAAATGGGAATAACATAGTCAAAAATGAAACTGAAATGATCAGCTAGGGTTGGTTGGAGATATGAACGTACATCAGGGGTGGGATTCAAATGTCTTAACAACCGGTTCTGTGGGTGTGGCCTAATTCATGGGTGTGGCTTGGTGGGCATGTGACTGGGTGGGCATGGCTTGTATGTAAATATTATAAATATTGATGTAAATATTGATTTTTTTTTATAAAAAGAGCAATTTTTACCCAAAAGCAGGCAAAGCAGGCAGGCAAGATTGAGTTGCTCACAGAATCACAGATTCATTCAGAGATCTATCTTTCTGGCATCAGCTACCTGAGTCTGTCACATAACATTTGCTAGCAAGCAAACTCACAAAATTAACTCACAACACACCATGTATGTAAATATTGAATTTTTTTATAAAAAAAGAGCAACTTTTACCCAAAAGCAGGCAAAGCAGGCAGGCAGATTGAATTGCTCACAGAATCACAGATTCACTTAGAGATGTATCTATCTGCAATCAGCTACCTGAGTCTGCACTGAAAAGCTTCAGTCCTAAGGAAGGTTCTGCTCTGCTTTTAGATTAGCTAGAAAGCAAGAAATCCAACCATTTCCTGCTTTCTAGCTAACCTAAATCTCCCGGCAGAGCAGAACAGCTGATGGTTGAAAAAAAAAAAGAAAAAATAGCAACTTACCAAACCAGGCAAGTTGGATGGCTCGCATGCCAGGTAAGGAGTGAGTGGGCTGGGAGGGGCGGGGCCAGCCAGTGGAGCGATTTGCTGGTTCTCTGAACTGCAGACTATCGTGTGTGCAGTGTTTGCAAGAAATCATCAGCTGTGCCACCTGAGGACAGCAGCCTGCCCGGTCAGGCGTGGGCCAAACAACAATCGGTTCGGTGTCAGCTGCTCTTCGACAGGTTCTATAGAACAGGTAGCATCCCCACCCTGACATGTTGATAGTGCTTTTGAGTCTGACTCTAAAGGAAAAATTGAATGACCACTGCCTGTTACACATAAATGGCAAAATATTACAGCCAACTGTTCACTTTAGGAGTATATCCCTAAAGAAGGGGACATGGATAGGAAAACATTGAAATTTATAAATGCTGATAAAAAGATGGGTAATATATAGTCTACTACATCTGCTCAGAGGAATAAATGTTTGTTGAAAGATAGCAATAGCACTTACACTTATATACTGCTTCATAGTGCTTTACAGCCCTCTCTAAGCAGTTCACAGAGTCAGCATATTGCCCCCAACAATCTGGGTCCTCATTTTAGTGACCTCGGAAAGATGGAAGACTGAGTCAACCTTGAGCCGGTCAGAACTGAACAGCCGGCAGCAGTAGTAGTCTGCAGTACTGCATTCTAATCACTGCGCCAAGGCTCTTTGAATGTAGATGTTTGAATGTAGTAAAGCAAAAAAATGATAGGGTCAAGAATGAATGAGCAGACTTAATAAAAAAATTAGAAATCAGTGTGAAAGTAGTACACTGAGGTGGCTTAGCTATATAGAGAGAATGAATGAGTAGCTAATCTAATAAATATATAAAGCAAGAGTGAATAGGTGTAGGGGAAGACTGAGAAAGTAATGCCCTGGATTTCTGATCCTCTAAAAAACAGAGGGAAGAAATTTAAAAAACAAAGGGAATATATACATTGATGTACAGAGGCAAAGAAAGCAAGAGGGGCTTGCAAGCATTGAAAGGTTTGAAGATCAAATGGTGACTGTATTTTAGAGTTACATTTTCTTTTATTTCCTGCTGTAATGTTTTTGTCCATTACTTGTTTTTTATGTTTTACATAGCAGTGCTTAGTACAAAAAGAAATAATTGTGTACACAGACACATGTACATATTGAATATGTGTGTATGTGTGCGTGCAAACACACACACATATATTCATATTCCCCCCTCCCATCTTTAAGTGGATCATAATATTTGGTTTGTTTAACTTATGTTTTTAGTATATGTATAAGCTGCCCAGAGTTACCCTGGGGAAAGATGGGCAGCCAGTACATTTTATAAATAAACAAGCAAGCAAGGAAAAATCAAGTACAGGCTTCTGCTACTTCGGAATACTGTTGAATTTTGGAGCATAACAAAAACTAGTAATGTAGTGAAACAAGCTGTATATTAACTATACAAAGTACAACTGAATTGGTTAGTGGTCCAAAGTGACCATCTTGCATGAGCCCTAATATTCACTGCATTCAGTATTTATTGGATTTATATCCCTTGTATTTTGTGGTACGGATGTGGTACGGACCTGGATGGGCAGGAACGGACTACAGCTCAACCCGGCTAAGACTGAGTGGTTGTGCGTACAGGCATCTCGGCCCAGTCAGTTGATTCCATCTTTGGTCATAGGGGGAGAGGTGTTGCCCCCTGTGGATAGGGCTCGGAACCTGGGAGTCCTACTGGATTCACGGCTTAGTTTGGAGGAGCAGGTGGGGGCCGTGGCCAGGAGGGCTTTTGCCCAGGTCCGACTGGTTTGCCAGTTACGCCCGCATCTGGACCAAGATGCCCTTTGCACGATCACTCATGCACTTGTGACATCCCAACTTGACTACTGCAACGCTCTCTATTTAGGACTGCCCTTGCATACCATTCGGAGGCTTCAGCTGGTGCAGAATGCAGCTGCGCGGGTTGTGATGGGAGTTTCCCGATGTTACACCCCTCCTGCGCGAGCTGCATTGGTTGCCGGTTGCCCTCCGGGTGAGATTCAAGGTGTTGGTGTTAACATTCAAAGTCCTTTATGATACGGGTCCGGGGTACTTGCGGGAGCGTCTTCTGCCAATATCAAACACCGATCGTCCTGTGCGTGCGCACAGACGGGGACTCCTCGGGGTACTGTCGGCTAGACAATGACGGCTAGTGGTGCCCCGGGGAAGGGCCTACTCTGTTGCGGCCCCTGCCCTGTGGAACCAACTCCCTCTGGAGCTCCGGTTGGCTCCTGATCTCCACTCCTTCCGCCGTGATCTGAAGACCTGGCTGTTTGAACAGGCCAGGCTGGACTGACCTCCTGGGGTTTTTTAAGTATTTTAATGGGTTTTAGCGATTGGGCTTATTGATCTAATTTTGTTTTAAATATTTATTGATTGTTGTACTGTGTTTTATTGTGAGCGCCCGAGTCCTTGCGGAGAGGGGGCGGCATATAAGTCCAATTATAAATAAATAAATAAAATAAATGTACATAATGCTCTTATATTTTCCCCATAACAACAGCCCTGTGAGGTGAATTGGGTGAGAGTGTATTTCTGCTCCAAAGTCATCCAACTGGTTTCCATTCCAAGAGGACTAGAATGATCTCTCAGTTTCTAGGCCAGCACCTAAACTAAATTGAATCCTGGAGTCCACCCTCAAGTGCAGATAATGCAAGGATAGTGTTATTATAATAGTCCAATGGACATGTCTCATCATGGAACATTCACTGTTTCTAGCAAATATTTCATTTTCTGAAGTTTGTAATAAACAGGTGGAACTGAGGATAGAGAAAGGTTGAAACTATTCACAAATACTGATATTCTAAGGGTTGAGATGATTACCTCTGAACTGAACTGTCTTGAAAATGTCTACTCTTTATCCACTGATTTCTGCCAACTAATCAAAGCCTTACAAGTCCTTGTATGTTAACCAACTCTGATTTATTAAGTGAAAAAGAAAAACAACCTAGACTCTACTTTAACAGCCTACCAAATGATATCCTTGTCATCAACTGCTCTCCCCCCAACCTACACACACACACACACACAGCTAGATCATTAACTTACGTATATGACGAGAGACTGCTATCATACGTTGTCTTCACACCATAATTTTCCTCGTTGAATTTGAACATCTCATTTGGGTCCCAGCCATTAGACTGAAATCACAGATAAATGCTTTAACACCTTTGCTGCAACAAAGCTTAGCAAAGCAGCTCTACAGGTGAAACTCGAAAAATTAGAATATCGTGCAAAAGTTCATTTATTTCAGTAATGCAACTTAAAAGGTGAAACTAATATATGAGATAGGCTCACTATATGCAAAGCAAGATAGGTCAAGCTGTGATTTGCCGTAATTGTGATGATTATGGCTTACAGCTCATGAAAACCCCAAATCCACAATCTCAGAAAATTAGAATATTACATGCAATCAATAAAATAAGGATTGTACATAGAACAATATCGGACCTCTGAAAAGTATAAGCATGCATATGTACTCAGTACTTGGTTTGGGCCCCTTTTGCAGCAATTACTGCCTCAATGCGGCGTGGCATGGAAGCTATCAGCCTGTGGCACTGCTGAGGTGTTATGGAAGACCAGGATGCTTCAATAGCGGCCTTCAGCTCTTCTGCATTGTTTGGTCTCATGTCTGTCATCTTTCTCTTGGCAATGCCCCCAGATTCTCTATGGGGTTCAGGTCAGGCGAGTTTGCTGGCCAATCAAGCACAGTAATCCCACAGTCATTGAACCAGGTTTTGGTGCTTTTGGCAGTGTGGGCAGGTGCCAAGTCCTGCTGGAAATTGAAGTCAGCATCCCCATAAAGCTTGTCTGCGGAAGGAAGCATGAAGTGCTCCAAAATCTCCTGGTAGACAGCTGCGTTGACCCTGGACTTAATGAAGCACAGTGGACCAACACCAGCAGATGACATGGCTCCCAAATCAACACAGACTGTGGAAACTTCACCCTGGACTTCAAGCATCTTGCAGTGTGTGCCTCTCCATTCTTCCTCCAAACTCTGGGTCCTTGGTTTCCAAATGAGATGCAAAAGTTGCTCTCATCAGAAAAGAGGACTTTGGACCACTGAGCAACAGACCAGGTCTGTTTTTCTTTAGCCCAGGTAAGACGCTTCTGACGACATTTGAAGCCCATGTCCAGGATCCGTCTGTGTGTGGTGGCTCTTGATGCACTGATTCCAGTCTCACTCCACTCCTTGTGAAAGTCCCCAACACTTTTGAATGGCCTTTTCCTGACAATCCTCTCCAGGCTACGGTCATACCTGCTGGTTGTGCACCTTTTTCTTCCACATTTTTCCCTTCCACATAACTTTCTATTAATGTGCTTTGATACAGCACTTTGGGAACATCCAACTTCTTTTGCAATTACCTTTTGAGGCTTTTCCTCCTTATGCAGGGTGTCAATGATGGTTTTCTGCACAACTGTCAGGTCAGCAGTCTTTCCCATGATTGTGATTCTACTGAACCAGACTGAGAGATCATTTAAAGGCTCAGGAACCCTTTGCAGGTGTTATGGCTTAATTAGCTGATTAGAGTGGGAGACTTTGAGCCTAGAATATTGCACCTTTTCACAATATTCTAATTTTCTGAGATTGTGGATTTGGGGTTTTCATGAGTTGTAAGCCATAATCATCACAATTATGGCAAATCATGGCTTGAACTATCTTGCTTTGCATGTAATGAGTCTATCTCATATATTAGTTTCACCTTTTAAGTTGCATTACTGAAATAAATGAACTTTTGCACGATATTCTAATTTTTCAAGTTTCACCTGTAAGTAAATCTATTTTAAGGACTCAAGCCTTATCAGTTACTCACCATATCTGATTCTAAGTCATAATCATCACTGTTGCTATCTCCCCCTTCCCAGCGTTGAAGTACTTTCTCTTTGTGTTCCCCATTCACTTTAGAATTCATGGCAATGGCAGAATCTGTGAACTTATCTAAGACACATGACAGAAAGGTCAAGACAGAAAGGATTCAAGTTCTCCCTCACACCTCCCTCCCATCCCATCTCAATTCTGTCATTTTAAGGCTGTATTACCTTTGGTGGCGTAGTTAAAATCAACATTGCGGAAGTGCACTAACATGACATCAGCAGGCTTGAAAACCATAGTGTCTACAATATCCTCCCTCCTTGGCCCTATTGGCTGATCGGGCACCTTCTTGTGCACAGCATCCACAGCCAGCTCAAACTGTAAAAAATAAAATCTTAATACAGGCTGCCTATTTCTACTATAGAAAACCACATAAAACCTGAAAATATGCCATATCACAATCCATTGGCACTATTTCCAGATATTCACCCTTGTCATCTCATAGTAACAGGCTGCTTAAGCAAGTTTTGTGAAGTTTGGGGAGAAAGGATGCTTCCTGTATCCAAAGTTTCAATATAAAATAAAGTTAAATACTTAAGTACAATTAAGGAATAAATTTCATTGAACCCGTTAGTTAACATTCTAAGAAAACTAGTCCGTAAGAAGGTATTCACCTTAGAACTCAGGGTCTTAAAAATTCCTTCAAATGTGCTTCCACTTTTCACTTTCACATCACATGTTGATCCCTGGGAAGAGAATAAAAGGGAAGGAATACTTTTAAAACAGGATACAGGGGTACTTCAAATTGCAAATCAAAGCATCCCCCCAATAAACTTAACTTATTTGGAAGGCTGTTAAAATAAAGCAAAGTAAACTGAAGAAATTCAAGAGAAAATCCTGACTCATTTGCACAATACTTAACACAAACCATTCTTAAGGCACATAGCCATGAGACCCAGAAGGGGAAACAGCAAACTATCAGCCTTTGTAGGCATCCCACCTTCCTTTGGTTGAGAACCTTGCAATTTTTGCATTGTCTACCATTTGAAAATCAACCCAAAATAGCTGGGACTAAAATTCTTAACATGAAGATCTGAGTTCAAAGAATAATGTAAATCAAATTACAACATGGATCATTATATCATGTGAGCAATGCCTATATAGAACAAATTCTCAACTCTTCTTGCATGACAACCACATGAAATCAAAGTATTGAAAGAAATCCCATCATGTACCTTCCACCCTATAAACATGCACCTGTATGTCCACCTTTCCTACATTCTTAATTTATCACCAGGAGACTCACCACAACTGCTGTTAGAAAGTGCAGCATTCTGGAATTGTTATAAACACCCTCAAAAGCCTGGGAGGAATGGAAAAATAAGTGTCACCAAGACATCTTTAAACATCCATTGCCCAATGTTACAACACTCCCAATAATTAGGTAGGCAACTGAAAGATTCCAGAAGATGTATATACCTGTTTTAACAAATATAGCCCTAAATAAATATTATGTCATTTGTTTTCTCAGTAAGGATCTTCCTTCATGAACCTTAGTATATAGGAAGCTTGCCACAGGTTCATACTGCATTACTACTTCTCAGAGTTTGGATAGAGTCTATAGTTGAAAATGAACATTATATTGGGATTTTCACAATTCAGTATCTAAAATTGAAGCATTCAAGTATTTGTCACAAAATAAATCA
The DNA here is from genome assembly GCA_009733165.1 of Naja naja. Classification (NCBI taxonomy): domain Eukaryota; kingdom Metazoa; phylum Chordata; class Lepidosauria; order Squamata; family Elapidae; genus Naja; species Naja naja. The sequence goes on along the minus strand of SOZL01000008.1, from coordinate 1,185,650 downwards.
AAATAATGTGGTTTATGATACAGGTTGATATGAAAAGTACACTTTTCTTTTTCAAAACAAAAATTGTGCCTTTCAGTGATTTAATTCCACTAATCTTAACAAAGTTGCAAATTTAGAAAAAAACAGATAATTATAAGCAGACTTTGCTGCACCTCAACAACAGTCAAATGACATTATGCTGAAAATCTACAGGCAATTTAGTGTTACAAATTTGAACTAAATTTATTACATGAGATTATTTTACTCCAGATATTATTTATACTTTGCTACTGTTATAGGAATTGCAAATAAAAGAAATATAATTCAAAGTAACACAAAGACACAGAAATTGTTTTAACTGTAGTTATAGCAGATACATAAGATTCTAGGGAGTCTTTTACCACATGTCTTAACTGAAAAAGTTATTAGGTTGTGGTACATTTATAGCCATAAGAACTGAAGCCTACTAGCAGATATATTTATTGGCAAAGACTGGTAGTAGAAACCTTAAATCTCTAGCAGTTACACAAATCATACAGATTAGATATGATAATTCCCAATGGTTTATAGTACAACTTACAGGCGATTGTGGAGGTCCTTTGCCTGTATTCTGGCCCCTGAAAATAAATCAGACACAAATGTAATTCATAATGCAAAATGTAAACTCTTTAAACCAATAGGGTACATTTGGTGCATAAATTCATCATTCCTTATGAATCCAATTCACAGCAGTTCTCACCACTACCCCATACTTTACTACCAAAATAATTAAACAGATTTCCTAATTCAGCTAAGAAAGACATACCTTCCTTTCCACTGAGACAACTTTCTGACAAAAAAGTTGTCAGATATTGCTTCAATGGACACAAAGTGTTACTGGCAGATGCACCCAAGAATTTTATGTGTATGAAAAGAAGCTTAGAATGGATTTGGTTTGCCTCAAATCCATGACCTCTGACCTTTCTACATTACTTTATCTAAATTTGGAACAACATTTTGCACAATTCATCAAAATTTCCCAGCCAATTTAAAATAAGAGGGAGATAAGTAAGTGATAATTCAATCAGAATAACAAAAGGAGCTCCTTATATTAACTATCCTGATGAGCTCCTTCATTGCTATGCTTTGCGCTCTGTCATAACCAGAATGATCACAAAAAAATACCCAACCTCTGGGAACACCACAAGACACACACAGAAAGCATGATCTTGTTCAACCTTATAAAATTGATGCATGGCTCAGCAAATGTTATTTAGTCCCACTCTTTCTTAAACCAGAGATTTATGCTAGGCTATGAAATGAAAAAAAGAAAACAGAAAACCAACCACCTTTAAGCAGCACGCTGTACAAAACTCATTTCTGGAAGGCATCACCACTTATATATACAGGTAGTCCTCAACTTACAATGTTCGCTTAGCAACTGTTCAAAGTTATAATGACACTGAAAAAGGTGACTTATGACCATTTTTCACACTTATGACTGTTGAAGCATCCACATTGTCACATGATTTACATTCAGATGCTTGACAAGTAGCTCACATTTTTCATGGTTGCAATGTCCCAGGGTCATGTGATCACCTTTTGCAACCTTTTGACAAGCAGTGTCAATGGGGAAGCCAGATTCACTTAACAACCATGTTAACAACTGCAGTGATTCACTTAACAAATGTGGCAAAGCTCACTTAACAAATTTGTCACTTAGCAACATAAATTTGGGGCTGAATTGTGGTCGTAAGTTGAGGAGTACCTGTATAAGGAAGTTCTTTTAATTAAGCAGACCAAGACAGCACAAGACGCTGCAATGTCTGAAAGAATGTCTGTTGGATCCAGAGTTTTTCTGATGTCTTTTAATATATTGTACATTAGCGTGCACTTAAGTCAACCGAATTTACTTCCGAGAAAACATCGTTCCGATGCTCAATTAGCATCGGAAATTAATCCTTGCCTAAGCAGTCAAAGTCTACTTCACGACAAGGAGTGAAAGTCAGCCCAGGAGGGATCGTGGGTTCCCCCCGCCCAACGAAGACATTAGAGCCACACACATCCCTTCAGAAAGCACACACGCCAGAGAAGGATGCCTGGGGAAGAGTCTAAGCTGGGGGGAGGGGGGGAGTCTAGCGGTATCCGCCTTCCGGTCTCAGCAGGGTGTACGCCGAGAAGAGCGGCACCCAATCAGTGGCAAAGCAGCCCAACTCCGCTTATTGGGTCTACACATACTTCCCCGCGCCGAGTCCTCCCGTCAACCTTTTTGGGGTGGGAACGCAACAGTACCTTCCCTTTCGGTCTTTGCCGCCAGGACCCCTTCCTTTCACTCGCTCACACGAACAGCGCACTTCGGCCACGCCTTACCTGGTGCCGCATCCTCCAGGGGGGGCTCCTCCACCGCTAACCGGGGGAGCCACCATTGTGGCTCTCGGTCCGCTCGCGGCCCCGGTGCTGAGGTGCTCGTTGGGGTTGACCAGGGGTGGGTTGGCTTTGCAGGTGGCAGCGGCAGTAGCGACCGTAGGCGGCGTCGGAGGAGGGGAGCCAGAGGAAGGCGCAGCAGGTTGAGGGGAGGGCGGCGGCAGGGGTTGTTTCAACATGGCGCTGGCGGCGGCGAGAAAAAGGGCCGGACGCCCCTGCTCCTTCTTAGCACGCGTTCAAGGCCTACGAGCGAAAAGGAAGACGAGAAAAAAAGGGGAGAGGAGGGGACAGGGCGACCGAGATCCTTTCCCCGTGCACGCGCGCCTCCCGGGCTTTACCTGTATGAGCTGCCTCTAAAGCGGCGAGTTACAAAAACGAGGCGAGGGGAGAAAAAAAAGGCGATCCGTCAGGCCAAGAAGCCGGGCTATTTCGGACTTTAACCCCGCGATACAGGCAATGCCATACACTCCTGCCGGCCTGGAAGGCGGACGGGCAGGCCGGCCGTCGCGGAAACCGAGGGGTTGGGGGAGTGGGAAACAGGCGGACGTGTTTCGCCTGCGCGCGTCAGCAAAACAAACGCCTAGAACGTGGGCCTCGATCCCACCTGCTGCTGCCGTGGAATGAGTCCTCCGTGAGAACGCGCGCTGTTTGGCCGCTTTTGCTTCCCCTCCGTTAAAGCCGGCGCCTCGGGCAGAAGACGGGAAGTCTCGAGCCCCGCAAGGCGCCGTGAGGGGAATGGCAAGCTTGCAGGGGAGGGGGAAAGAAGATGGAAGACAGCGAGGCCGAAACAGTGGGGAAGAGAGCGGTTGTGATGTTGGGCGCTCAGGGCCGCGACACGAGCGGTCTCAAACCCTTTCCTCCCGGGGGAAGTGGACGGCTCTGTCCCCTATCAGGCTCGCGCTTGCTTGTGAAGTAAGAATAGGGGAGGGATGGGTGACACAGACCCCGCGGGCCCACACTGCACGAGAAGTCCCTGGGGCGGGCGGGGCCTCGCTTTGCGCCTGCGCTCTTCGCGCGCCCTCCTGTAGCGCACGTTCGGTAAGGGTTCCTGCTGGTCGCCGTGCGCCCACACTCTTCGCGAACCCCTTCAGTTCCTTGACAGAGCTTTGGGGAAGGGGGGAGGCGTTCCTCAGGTAGTGGCTAAGTAAGACCAGTGCACATGCGTAAGAGGAAACAAAGGCTTGCGCCTGTCGTTTCCCTCGGATCGGTCTGCGCATGTGCGAAACGAGGAGGAAGGAAACGTCGCCCATGTGGGGAGCGCGTACAAATGGTAGGTTGACTGAGTGCGCATGTGCGGGAGATGAGACTCGCAAACTGAGGTCAAAATGTAAGAAGTGGAGTTCCGGGAGAGAGTCACAATTATTATCTATTACTGGAAGAGATTTTCTTTCCTTACTCGTCCTCTATCCTGGTTCTTCTGTTAGAGCGGAGTTTGGGATTTGATGCCTGGTCAAAAAGACCCAGGTTTCTAGGTATTCTTGTTTGCTTTCTGCATTGGCCTCCAAGTATCCTGAGAGAGATCATTTGATACATTTTATATGACTAAGTGCCTCTCTACTGGCATTCCAAAGTTCCTTTTCATATGTTTCAAGTATTTGTGAAACAACACCAGAGAGATAAAATACTGGACTACACATTGACCAGATTCACACTGCATGAGAAGTGATAATGTGACTCTTTGTTTGGCCTAAAACCAGATTACTTGTTTAGAGAGCCAATTTTAACATAGTGGTTCAGATGTAGAAAGCTAGCTGGATGACCTTGGGTTAGCTACTCTCCCAGCCCAGCTCATCGTAGAGAATTTTTGTTGTGGGGAAAATAGGAGGAAATAGATATGCATCCTGGAGTTGCACAAAATAAATGCAGACAGAAACATAGTAAATAAATACAGGTAGTCCTCAACTTACAACAGTTCACTTAGTGACCACTCAAAGTTACAATGGCACTGAAAAAAGTGATTTCAGGGATACACATATGGAGCTCTATGTAGACAGCTTACAGGTGAAACTCGAAAAATTAGAATATCGTGCAAAAGTTCATTTATTTCTGTAATGCAACTTAAAAGGTGAAACTAATATATGAGATAGATTACATGAAAAACAAGATAGTTGAAGCTGTGATTTGACATAATTGTGATGATTATGGCTTACAGCTCATGAAAACCCCAAATCCACAATCTCAGAAAATTAGAATATTACATGCAATCAATAAAACAAGGATTGTACATAGAACAATATCGGACCTCTGACAAGTATAAGCATGCATATGTACTCAGTACTTGGTTTGGGCCCCTTTTGCAGCAATTACTGCCTCAATGTGGCGTGGCATGGAAGCTATCAGCCTGTGGCATTGCTGAGGTGTTACGGAAGACCAGGATGCTTCAATAGCGGCCTTCAGCTCTTCTGCATTGTTTGGTCTCATGTCTGTCATCTTTCTCTTGGCAATGCCCCATAGATTCTCTATGGGGTTCAGGTCAGGCGAGTTTGCTGGCCAATCAAGCACAGTAATCCCACGGTCATTGAACCAGGTTTTGGTGCTTTTGGCAGTGTGGGCAGGTGCCAAGTCCTGCTGGAAATTGAAGTCAGCATCCCCATAAAGCTCGTCTGCGGAAGGAAGCATGAAGTGCTCCAAAATCTCCTGGTAGATGGCTGCGTTGACCCTGGATTTAATGAAGCACAGTGGACCAACACCAGCAGATGACATGGCTCCCCAAATCAACACAGACTGTGGAAACTTCACCCTGGACTTCAAGCATCTTGCAGTGTGTGCCTCTCCATTCTTCCTCCAGACTCTGGGTCCTTGGTTTCCAAATGAGATGCAAAAGTTGCTCTCATCAGAAAAGAGGACTTTGGACCACTGAGCAACAGACCAGGTCTGTTTTTCTTTAGCCCAGGTAAGACGCTTCTGACGACATTTGAAGCCCATGTCCAGGATCCGTCTGTGTGTGGTGGCTCTTGATGCACTGATTCCAGTCTCACTCCACTCCTTGTGAAAGTCCCCAACACTTTTGAATGGCCTTTTCCTGACAATCCTCTCCAGGCTACGGTCATACCTGCTGGTTGTGCACCTTTTTCTTCCACATTTTTCCCTTCCACATAACTTTCTATTAATGTGCTTTGATACAGCACTTTGGGAACATCCAACTTCTTTTGCAATTACCTTTTGAGGCTTTTCCTCCTTATGCAGGGTGTCAATGATGGTTTTCTGCACAACTGTCAGGTCAGCAGTCTTTCCCATGATTGTGATTCTTACTGTACCAGACTGAGAGACCATTTAAAGGCTCAGGAACCCTTTGCAGGTGTTATGGCTTAATTAGCTGATTAGAGTGGGACACTTTGAGCCTAGAATATTGCACCTTTTCACAATGTTCTAATTTTCTGAGATTGTGGATTTGGGGTTTTCATGAGCTGTAAGCCATAATCATCACAATTATGACAAATCACGGCTTGAACTATCTTGCTTTGCATGTAATGAGTCTATCTCATATATTAGTTTCACCTTTTAAGTTGCATTACTGAAATAAATGAACTTTTGCACGATATTCTAATTTTTCGAGTTTCACCTGTATAATTTAGAATGCATTGATTTTACATTACTTCATTATGTTTGTTTTGTGGTTTTATTGATTTTACATACTTTTAGTTAGGGCTATTGTGGAAGTTCTCCAGATGAGCTGTTCAGAGCATCCATTGATTGGGATGATGCTTCTGTCACTTGTCTGATAGGCTGGACTTTAATTGAGAGGACGTTCCTCTTCCGCCACGGGACTCCTCCCTAGCGTCCTCAGCCTTCATGGATATAGGCAGCTTAATTTCCTTTCCCTTGGCCGGAATAGCAAAGGCTTCAAAAAGAGACAACAAAAAGGTTTGCTTTTAAACTCTAAACAAATCCTTTAAAGCTCTCAGTTCAATGAGTCAAGCAGCTCCCTATGGCATATAACTCGAGCTGAGGGAGCTCACCGTAGCTTCGGATAATGATCTCACCCCCAGGGCGATTGGAGGCGATAACGCTTCAGCTGCATGTCTAACAACTCACATTTCTTAGCCCATACCATTACAACCTTTTCAAGCCGAGCCGCTGCGATCGCCACCACCCGCGCCTCCATTTTAAAAGGGTCCGAGTCTTCTCTCTCTCCCTTGGGAACATCATCTGGGGTGGGGGCATCAGCGCCCATCTGCCCCACCGCGCCTTTTTATTCAGGGGGAACTCTGCAGTATCGACTCCTCACAAGGCGCGGAATTGCTGCTGAGCCGATTTTACTCATTAAGCACCTAAAGAGATAACGGCCGGCACCACTGCAGACTCACTAACCGCCTGGTAGTGATCTGCATTTTATTTCTGGAACTGAGAGGCCTTTTCTTCCCCCAAGCAGGGGTTCCTGGAACCCGGGGGAAATCACCCTAATACATATGTGCGTGTATGTATGTATGTATGTATGTATATGTATGTATCTATGTACGTATGTATATGTATGTATGTATCTATGTACGTACGTACGTACGTATGTATGTATATAGATATTCAGATGTAATTATTCTATTCTGGACCCTTATTCATTAAGGAGAAAACTGTTGGCTTATGCCCTCACAGAATTAAACAGCAGCATCACAGCGAGCACCAAGGCCCGTGTCCGCCTGTGCAGGAAGCTGTTGCAGGCCTACATCTTATTTCAACAATTCCTCCTTTCTAGGCCTATGAGGTGTTCCAAATTTGGCTTATTCGGAAATAATAATATTAATAAAATAATAATAATGATAATAATAGGAACAAGAATAAGATTACAATATTCTTACATAAGATTATACAAAACTGGGGAGCATTGTTTTAGGGTTCCCTGGCCATTGCTGGTTCAGGCCCCTGGGCATGCCAATCGCCCAATGTTTCAGCCTCATTAACAGTAAAATCTAATAAGCGGTCACAATGGCAAGTGGCAGTAGCTCAAGAGCCATGTCAAATTCTCAAAACAAATTGAAGCATTCTAAGGGTACCTCCTAAACAGCAGAAAAAGACGCTAACAAGCACCATAAGGTGCTAGAAAAGCACATGAAGAAGTTAGTGTGGGAGGCTGAAGAAAATTCTCAAATCTCATCTCCCACCAGGCCTACTTTGGCTCCAGTCCCCCTCTGCAACCACCCCTGGATCTGTCTGTGTAATCCAGACGCAGTGCAGCTGCACAAGCTCAGCCCATCTAGATCAGTACAAGTGACATGAAGGGCCTCTGTGGCCACATTGCTCCAACAGCAGCTGGATTCCGTCAAGATGATGACTTACCGGAAAAGATCCCCGCAAAGATGAGACCGTGGATGGAATTAGCGATACGCCAAGGTATCGCTGCGGGGGTGCAGCATACTGCTCTGGCCAATACAGAGCGCTCCTTCCGATTGGAATTCCCTATCAGTCCAGTCACTAAGCAGGACAGAGCATCTTTGCCCTCAGGTATCTCTCCACAGGAGACTCTGTAGTTTCAGATATACCCCCGCAGGGTATATGGAAGGAGCAAGGTCTATTGATCGGGTGGAGCCAGAGGACTCAGAGTTCTCCCGCTCAAATTCTCAAATTCTACTTAGATTCGCATCAGCTCACAATAAAAGGTGATGGTTGATGCTACATCTTGGCGACTAAAACAACGCCAGCGTCATTTTGTTTATAAGAATTCCATGGCATTATCTGTTGAGAAGCCACTTCCCCTCACAAGGATCTCTCCGTGAGGGTCCAGGGGACATTTACGCCGATTGCTGACCTCTTTCTGAGGTTGAATATCGGCTTTCCTTTTTAAGTTGGCAGCCCTCACAGAATATAACAGCACAGTAACAGCGAGCTCCAAGGCCTGTGTCCACCTGGGCAGGAAGCTGTTGAGGGCCAGTGACTGCAGGATCACCCAGTTGCAATACAGGTCCTGAAAGGTGTTCTCTATTTGGCTTCACAATTTGATTCCATATTCAGTCATCTATGAGTTTGGTAACAGCACAACAATTTATGTTGGTAACTGCACAGATATAACAAAAATATTATCAATAATAAGTATCAATATTAATATGAATAATATAATAATAAATTGAATTTACCCCCCCCCCCAAAAAAGTGGGGGGATCAAATATCAAGAGGATTCCCTGCCTCTGTTCACAGCAGGCCTCTGGACCAGTCAACGGTCCATTAATATCGCATACATAGATATAGATATCTCGCCTTGTGGGCTTTAGGTCAGAATCTTCAAGGGCAACCAAAAATACCCCCAGAGGACAATAAACCAACTCAAAGTAGGTCAAAACATCCTAGAGAGACTCTAAGGCTACAGCAAAGGATGCCAAGAGACGCCAAAATGTGTTAGATAAGCATATTATTTTAAAAAAATAATGCATGAGGGAGATTGAACAGAAGTCTCAGTCCTCTTCCCCAGCCAGGCCGGTCCCAGTTCCAGAGTGCTCGCTTCAGCAGCACATATACTAAAATCGGAATGATACAGAGAAGATTAGCATGGCCCCTGCGCAAGGATGACATGCAAATTCATGAAGCATTCCATATTTCAACTTGCCTCCATCCCTGGATCTCTCAACGACATCCAGGAGAGCCTCAGAGGGACTGGTTCAACCCAGGCCTTCAGCATTGCTACTTGCCTGACAGACAGTTGCAGGACCACGCCAGAATACCTCCTCCCAGAGGATATCCCTGACAAATCAAAGGCCTAGAGGGACATGGCAACTTGAAGGGGCATTGCAGCCAGGATACAGCAGAAGTTGATGGCTAGGTAGCCTCCACAATCTGACCTCGATATTCACTCGATTCAGTTACTATGCAGAACGGACCTTCATTACCAGCAGGTACCTCCTTCAGTGGAGAATTATATAATCCAAGTTACACATTCCATGATGCACAGGAAGAGGGAGAACTAGAGACCAGATGGAACAGGTTGAGGAAGGGTCTACTCATGACAATGACCAAAATCTGTCAGAGGCAGATCCCCTAAAAAAAGGGGGCATGTCAGACATTGAAGGCATTAAGCCAGACCAACCGACCTTCGGGTCTGTTTTGCCCTCAGACTTTTTTCAAGTCTCTGTTGTTTGAAGGCAAAAACTACTACCCGCCTTGATATTCTAGTTTTAACATTCAAAGTCCTACACGACATGGGTCCAGAATATTTAAGGGAGCGACTCCTGCCGATATCAAGTGCCAACCGCCCTGTGCGAGCGCACAGGCAGGGGCTTCTCAGGGTCAATGTCGGCTGGCGGTCCCCCGAGGACGAGCCTACTCTGTGGCGGTCCCTGTCCTGTGGAACCAGCTGCACCTGGGGCTCCGTCTGGCCCCTGACCTCCGCACCTTCCGCCACGACCTGAAGACCTGGTTATTTGACCTAGCCGGGCTATGATCGCCTTCTCAGGGGGGGATGGGTTGGTTTTAAATTCATTTTAATTTGGACAAATATTGGGCTTGTTTTGGTTTAATTCTTTTTTAACTATTTATTGTTGATGTATGTTTTTAGTTGTGAGCCGCCCCGAGTCTTCGGAGATGGGGCGGCATACAAGTCCAATAAATAAATAAATAAATATTCCATTCCCCTCGGCCCAACAATTGTTACTGTAAAGGGGGTCAGATGATTTAATCTTCTCCCAACCAATAATGTAAGAGGAAGTCATAACTGTCCCACAGAGGTTCTCGGACCTCGTCCAGAAACAAGGGGTCTCTTCAGTGGCGTATTCCCTTCTTACAGGATATGATAGAAAAATTTTAATTTGGTTTTCTGATTTCGCTAAATTTCTCATCACCACGGTAGTAGATAAAACAATAATGGCAATTATCATCCTCCTCTGCAATTCCAACTGAGGCAGAAGAGGCTCTCAAGTTAAAAGATATACAGGGTCGAGTTGTCTCCATGTAGGGCATGTCAATCTGATGTGGGGGCCATAAGAGCGGCATCGGCTGCATCCTTTTTTTTACTAGATCGTCTCTCAGGTAGTTCTGGCATCTGAGGGAGATCATCTCAAATTCCAATATCAGGGCGCACAAGTACGCCGCAAAGCTCATAAATGCCGCAGAATTTTCTGCGGATGCTAAATTCAACTCTATTAAATTATCTGCTCGAGCCAGGGCATCTCAGGTTACTGCTCGCCTACTGCTATGGCTCAGACATTGGCAAGCAGATATCACACAAATAATGGAAGCTTGCTTCCTCCCCAATATCGGGAGATAATTTGGTTGGTGTTGCCCTTGACCCATCTCTGATAGAGACTAGAAACAGCAAATAAGTTTCTCTCTTTTCATAGACCCCAAAATAGTCCTTCCCAGCTTTTTGGAGGGTTTCCTTCGTTCCCTCTACTAGGGACTTTTCTCTCCAGACTCCAGGGACCATCTGGATGCTTGAATCACCAACGGTCGGATAGTTTCCGATCTGGAGATAGATACCAAAGGGGAGGGCAGACCAAAAGAATCTCTTGAGGAACATGAAACAGAGGTCTCCAAGGCACAACATAGGCCTCACGAATGTGCCCCTATTGGTGGAAGGCTCAAGCCTTTTGCAGACAGATGGGATTCCTCTACCTCTGATTTCTGGGTTACAGATATCAGACGATTAGGCCTGGCTATAGAATTTCCATCCTCTCCCTGGAACCTTTGCATTACTTGCCCTCTCTCCAGGGATCCTGTTAAAGGGAGCATGATGGAGATAACTATTGTTCATTTATTGGAGATCCAGGCAACCCGACCTGTGGCACCGGATCAGCAGGGGCAATTTTAGTTTTAAAATGACTTAATCGGTCCCTAGTTTATAGGAGGCTTAAGATGAGTATACTGAACTCCATCCTTCTGAGCTTCAGAAGGGGCGACTTTCTACCCTCCATTGACTTAATGGAGGCCTATCCCCACATTCCAATTAGATTTTCACTTAGCAAACCTCTTAGTTTTTGTTATAATACTCAACGTTTTGAATACGTTGCACTGTCCTTCGGGTTGTCATCTGCCCAAGGTTCTTACGAAGGTTCTGACGGCTCTGGCTGTTCATCTCAGCTCCAGGGGAAGCTGACATGGGAGTAGTGGGATCCTCCCATCACAACCCGCGCCGCTGCAACCCCCGAAGCCGCCACAGAAGGATACCATGGTCGATGGTATCGAAAGCCGCTGAGAGATCTAATAGGACCAGGGCAGAGGAATAACCCCTGTCCCGCGCCCTCCAGAGATCATCCACCAGTGCGACCAATGCCGTCTCCGTGCTGTATCCGGGCCTGAAGCCCGATTGATGCAGGTCTAGATAGTCAGTTTCCTCCAGGAACAGTGGGAGCTGCCGAGCCACCACGCTCTCAACAACCATCGCAATAAAGCGAAGGTTGGAGACTGGACGAAAGTTGTTCAAATTAGCCGGGTCCAGGGCAGGCCTCTTGAGGAGGGGCCTCACCACTGCCTCTTTCAAGGCGGCGGGGAAGGAACCCTCACTCAAAGAGGCGTTGATTACTGCCTGGAGCCAGCCTCGTGTGACCTCCCGGGCGGCATAGACCAGCCAGGAGGGACACGGGTCCAATAAACACGTGGCAGCACTCAGCCTCCCCGTGATCCTGTCCGCCTCATTTGGAGTCACAGGATCAGACTCCTCCCAGATGATATCTCTAAGACCAATCGTCATACTCCCGTCAGACTCTGCCCAGTCAGAGTCCAAGCCTGTCCGGATCTGAGCGATCTTGTCCATCAGATGTTGACTAAACTCCTCAGCATGTCCCTGCAGAGGGTCTTCCCCCTCCCCCTGGTTAAGGAGGGAGTGGGAGACCCTAAACAGGGCGGCCGGGCAGTTATCTGCGGACGCAATGAGAGCAGAGAAGTATACACGCTTCGCTGCTCTCATTGCAGCAAGATAAGATCTAAAATAAGATCTTAACTGCGCTCGGTCAGATTCGGACCTGCTGGATCTCCAACAGCTCTCTAGGCCTCTCTTCCACCACTTCATTTCCCAAAGCTCCGTGGAAAACCAGGGAGCTAATCGGGATCTGCAGCGGGTCAGAGGCCACAAAGGAACGACTCGGTGTAATGCCTTGGCGGCAGCCGTTTCTCACACATCCACCAGGGCATCCACCGAGCTGTCAGCAAAGAAGGCCGGAATTGACCCAAGCGCTGTCTGGAACCCTTCCGGGTCCATTAGGCACCTGGGGCGGAACCATCTTGGCTCCGCCTCCCAGTGACGGGGGGTGGCATATTGGAAGGTCAGTCGAAGGAGAAAATGATCCGTCCATGACGGGTTGTGTAGTTGGAACTCCCCCCCCAGATCATTTCCCCACTGTCACGAGATAAAAACAAGGTCAAGCGTGTGTCCCCCCTCGTGAATCGGGCCCTGTATTACCTGAGTCAGCTCCATGGCTGCCATGGAGGCCATGAACTTCTGCGCCACCCCCGATACCTCTCCCAGAGAAGGCAGGTTAAAGTCCCCCAGTACAAGTCTGGAGAACTCAACCACCACCCCCGAGAGGACATCAAGTAGAGCAGGCAGGGCTGTTGCCACACAGCTGAGAGATAGGTATGCAAGCAACAGACCCAACTGACCCCCAGGGCCCAACCTCAAGAGGAGGGACTCACAGCCGCCTATCTGCAGGACAGTGGCCTTCCTCGGACATAAGGCCTCCCTGATCACAACAGCCACCCCCCCACCCCTACCCTGGGTCCGAGGTTGGTGCAGCACACAGAAACCTGGTGGGCATAAGTCTACCAGAGGGACCCCTCCCTCCAGGCCCAACCAGGTCTCTGTGATGCAAGCCAGGTCCGCGCCCTCCTCGATCAAATCCCGAACGAGGGGAGCTTTGTTAACCACGGACCTGGCATTCAAATAGACCAACCTGAGTCCAGGGACTCAGTCCTCCAAGCCCCCAGGAATGCGGGAACGACCCAACGGGTCGGAGCACGCCACTGCTCGAAGATAGTGGGGATGCGCTCCCAAAGACCGATACGGCCCGCCATCCCCTCCTCTGCTGCCTCTCCCCATCACCGTGGGGATCACCCCCCATCCCCGATACCCAGAGAGCCCCAACCCCAACCCCCCTCCGCCGTGACCCATTTCTGACCCGGACTGAGGAAGTCCCAGTGGAGCTCCCTCCGACTCCAACTGGGCTCGGTAACCCACCCCCTTCCCTAACCCTCTTAAAAAATGATCTAGAAATTTAATCAACGAGGCCTTGGAACCCCTTTTACTACACCTCCCCAGACCCCGACCCATACCTGCACCATGCCACCTCTCGGGATTCCAAAATCCATCATTGAGGTAGGCCAAAGAAAGTCCAGCAGGCCATGTCCAGGATCGAGGGGAATCCCTTAAGGCCTGCAACTCTGCAGCCAGATAAGTCTGCATAAAACACAGATGGAATCATATAGGGGGAAAAAGTCAATAGATGGAGAAACGTGTCCAGATGGTAAAGTTCGGTCAAGCCATAATGTCCACCCACTGGGTAGTCCAAACCCTGGTTGTCCTCTCACGACAACCCAGGGGCTGATGGTGAGGGCCTCCAGGACTAACCACCGCGCTCTCACCGCCCGTGGGAAACTCCAGTGGATTGAATTAGGCAGGTGTCTTCACCAGTCAATAGGGATAGTGTGCCCAACCTATGCTGTCCTCCCACTACAACAGGTGGGTGCACCTGAACCCCACAAAACCAGCTCAAAACCGAAAAATAAAGGGAGGGGGGGAAAACAGCCCCGGCAATCATCCAGCCAGGTCCCTGGGCGGCAAAGGCCAAAGCCATCCGGAGACCCACAGCCCGATCAAGAATGGTCCTAGGCCTTCGGGCCACCTGGCGCCCCTTCAGCGCCAGAACATCCAGACCCGAGAGACAGAGAAGAAATGGGGCAGCATGGCCGACGAGGCAATGAGGAGAGTAGAAAAAGCAGCCGAACAAAAGCGGCAGATGGTCCGGCCGCAGCAGTCCACAGTGGTACCCGGCAGCGGCCTTGGGCCCACCTCCACACCTCCGAGCCCAGTTCCAGCCGCTGTCAGGTCTGTCCATCACTGCTGCCGCCGCCGCCGCTGTTGCCATCTGTTCAAGGCTGCAACCATCAGGATCGAAGCCGTGATCAAAGCCAACGCCCCACTGCCACATCATCATACTGTCGCCAAGCTTGGAGGCCGAATACGGAAGCCACCATCGAGATCATCGCCAGCGATACCACGACTCACCCGACGGGGCCCGGTCCAGCTGATGCCGACTGCAACGCCGGACCTTCTGCCACCGAAACTCCAGGTTGGGGGAGATGGAAACAGCCCTCCAACCTCCCTCAGGACAACAGACCAGGATTCCCATTCACGGAGCTCTAGGTACGGGTGGCCATCATGTGAGCATGCGCAAATAGACTTTTTGATTATTTATTTATTTTATTTATTAATTCGATTATATGCCGCCCCCTCTCCCAAAGGACTCGGGGCGGCTCACAGATTAAAAGAAAATACAACAATAAATTACCTGAAAAGCATATTAAACAAACTAAGCCGAATTAACATTAAAACCCCCAAAGATTAAAATCAAGAAAACCCAAGGAGTCAGCATAGCCCAGATTGTAAAAACAGCCATGACCACTGGTTGGGCCCGCCCACCTGCCCAGGTGCTATACCACTCTATCTCTCATTTTTGCTCACGCGCCCCACCCTTGCAGCCCAGCTGCTTTCCATGCCTCACCCGATCTACTCACCCTGGCTGCCGCACACAGGAAATTTCTCTGGTTTTGCAGCCGTGTGCAAGCATGGATGGCGTGCACACGCACAAAGCTGGCATTTCTCCAGGTATGTTAGACAATAATCCCCTTCATCTCCAAGTTTTGGCACAGCTATTGGCTATGTAAACTGGATCTGGTGGTAGTTCTAATCCAAGAAAACTGCTTAAGGAGTCTGAAATACATAGATAAATCTGAGTTTTAATACAAAAAGTTGCAGTTAATTGGTAGCTGCTCTGGTTCAAAGGTCCTGGATATGCTTGTGGTAAGTTATTAGAAACAGGACATTTCATTTCCCAGCCTTTTTTTCTTTAATAATTTAACGCTGAACTATGTGTGGCTTACTCTTTAAGGAAGATTAATCTTAATTCTGAAATTTAATCTTGATGGAAGATTTTTGTTTATCTTTCCTATTACGTTTCCTTGAAAATATTTTTATGTAATTCTGTAAAGACAGTGATTTCCAGGTATGCCACTACTTCCTTCATGTTCTTCAGAGTTCCTGGTTTGGCTTTTTTGTTTTGTTTTTGACAGCCCTCTATGTGAATGTGTGATCTAAGCTCCTAACTTAGACTGACACTTTCTCAATACTTTTTGTCCCCCCCCCCCCGCCCCCGGACAAATGCATTAGCTCAAGAATTGAATTACCATGGCAATCAGTTATCAAGCAAATTGTCCAGGGTATGTTGAATTTCATTACAGTATTTTACATAGGCTTTACTGATATTAGACTTATTATCTAGACTTATTAAA
>SOZL01000008.1:978352-1035385 GCA_009733165.1 Naja naja | reverse complement strand
GTACGATGTCGGCAGCAGTCGCCTCCCTTAAGTAATAAGGACCCATGTCATGTAGGACTTTGTATGTTAAAGTTAAAACCTTGAATCTCACCCGAGGGCAACCGCAACCAATGCAGGCAGCGCGAGGAGGGGCTAACATGGGAGAACTGGAAACTCCCATCATCACCTCGCCGCCGCCACAGATTTGCACCAGCTGCAGTCTCCGGATGGTATGCAAGGGCAGTCCTAGATAGAGAGCGCTGCAGTAGTCGAAGTAATGGCAACAAGGGCATGAGTGACTGTACGCAGGGCATCCCGTCCAGGAACGCGGCTGGCGCAACCAGCCGACCTGGGCAAAGGCCCCTGGCGACGGCTCCCACCTGCTCCTCCAACCGAGCCGTGCATCCAGGAGGACCCCAGGTTCCTCGCCTATCCACAGGGGGCACCACTCCCCTATGGTCAACGATGGACATTCTAAGCTGGAACGGGATGCCGGTATGTACAACCACTCAGTCTTGGCCGGGTTGAGTCGAAGCATGTTGCCGCCCATCCAGATTCGCATCAGATCCAGACAGTCATCACGAGAGGGCATCACTGATCTGGTTTGGGGTGGAGATATACAGTTGAGTATCATCCGATATTGATGATACCTCACCCCAAAACCACGGATGATCTCACCCAGTGTTTCATGTAGATGTTAAATAAGAGGGGAGAGGACCCACCCCTGAGGGACCCCACAAGTGAGCCCTTGGGGCCGACCTCTGCCCCCTGCCAACACCGACATGACAGCCTCCATGAGGTAGGAGGAGAGCCACCAAGAACAGTGCCCCCACCCCCAACCCCACGAGGCGCCGCAAAGGATACCATGGTCGATGGTATCGAAAGCCGCTGAGAGGTTCAATAGGACCAGGACAGAGGAAAACCCCTGTCCCGCGCCCTCCAGAGATCATCCAACAGTGCGACCAATGCCGCCTCCTGCTGAAACCAGGCCGAAGCCCGATTGGTACGGATCGAGGTAGTCCGCTTCCTCCAGGAAAAGCGGAAATTGCCGGGCCACCACATTTCAACAACCTTCGCCAAAAAGCGAAGGTTGAGACTGGACGAAGTTGTTCAACACGGTCGGATCCAGGGCAGGCTTCTTCAGGAGGGCTCACCACCGCCTCCTTCAAGGCGAGGGAAGACACCCCTCTCAAAGAAGCGCTGACAACTGCCCGGATCCAGCCGCAGGTGACCTCCTGGCGGCATAAGCCAACCAGGAGGGGCACGGGTCCAACAAACATGTGGTGGAACTCAGGCGCCGATAATCCCGCCCACTTCATCCTCGAAACAGGATCGAACTCATCCCAAAACGTAATGGCCAGACTCCGGATCCCGCCTCCAACCACTGCAAATCAGAGGACAACCCGCCCAATCCGAGCGATCTTATCCGACAGATATTGCCCAAATTCTCAGCTCTTCCAAGAAGGGTCCGCCCCTCCTCTGGACAAAGGAGGGAGTGACCCGAACAGGGCGCCGGCGTTATTCGCGGACGCTATGAGAGCGAGAGATAAGACGCTTCGCCGCCTCATCGCCTCCCAGGTAAGTCCTAATATGGGCTCTAACTGGGCTCGATCGCCTGGGAGCGGGTGGCCCTCCACCTGCTCTCTAAGCCCCTTTGACGGCATTTCATCTCCCGGAGCTCCTCTGAATACCAGGGAGCCATTCGGGATCCACGGCATGTAAGGGTCGATGGGGACAACCCTGTCGAGGGCCTCCGACGCAGCCTGCTGCCAGGCGTCGCTTAGATCTCGGCAGAGCTGTGAGTCAGGGAAGAGGGAAAGGCCCCAGCTCCGCCTGGAACCGCCTCGGGTCCATAAGGCCTGGGGCGGAACCACCTACGTGGCTCCTCATCCCAGCAGTGGGGGCGCTTGTTGGAAGACCAGCCGTAGGGAGATAGTGATCAGACCATGGAATGGGCAAAGACGTAAAAGTGGCCTGCCCTCTGTCACTATGCCACCACTCAGAGACAAAACAAGGTCGAGAGTATTCCCCTCATGAGTGGGGCCATGAATTTGTCAGGCCCATGGCTTCCATGGAAGCCATGAATTCCTGGGCCAATCCCACGCACTCCCCAGGGAAGGCAGATTAAAGTCCCCAGGACTATAAGGCCTGGGATCTCCACCGCCACCCCGAGAGGACGCCCAGAGCCCAGGCAGGGCTGCTGTCACACAGCTGGGAGAAAGGTATGCAAGCAGCAAGCCCACCTGACCATTTGGCCCCCACTTCAGGAGGAGGGTCTCACTCCGCCTATCTCTGGGATAGTGACCTCCCTTGGAAGCAAGGTCTCCCTAATAACCACAGCCACCCCACCACCCCTACCCTGGGCTCCGCCGGTGCACAACCCAAAACCTGGAGGGCATAATTCAACCAGAGGGACACCTCCCTCCGGCCCAACCAGGTCTCGTGATGCAAGCCAGGTCCGCAGCCTCCTCCTCAATGATCTCACGGAGGAGGACAGATTTATTGGCCACGGACCTGGCATTAAAATACACCAGTCTGAGCCCAGGGATCCCAATCCCGAACTCCCTAGGGAGGAGGTCATAGGGTCGGAGCGAGCATCAGACAGAGGTGGCGGTGCGCCTCCCAGCACATGATATGGCCCTATGCCTCGACGCCTGCTGCCAACCCCAACCACCCTGGGAATCGCGCCCCACCTCAGTCCCCCGGAGCCCCACAGGCCCCCAACCTCCACCCCCACCACCACGAACCGGCTGCAAGAAGACCCATTAACCTCCTCCCTAACCCCTTAAGACAACTAATTAAAAATTTTAAAAGTTTCCCTTCCTCCTAAATTTGGAATTTGGCCCACTAACTGCAGCATGCCACCTCTCGGGATCCCAAGATCCGCATTAAGGAAAGCTTTGATAAAGTGCAGGGCCATTCCACAGACTGGGGAACCGTCTGGAGGGCCCATAAGTCTGCTGGAGAATAGGCAGGCATGACATGTACATCTTAGGCAGGACAGGGGCAGCTGGTTAGATGGAAGAAAAATTGTAAAGATGGAAATACAATAGGAGACGGACTATAATGATGATCAGGAGATAATCCGAATCGGCAACTCTCTCACAGCTGCCGACAGTTAGAGTCAAGTAAACAAGTCACTGTGCTGCCACCATAGTGACTTATGTAAAAATCCTGAATAATTCCCTGCACTCACACTGCAGGGAAAATCACATCCTCCCACTGCCCTCTCACCGCAGTGGGAGGTAGTCCAGTCTCAAAGAGAGAAGTATAGGTCCATGGAAGTGGTGCAGATGACCCAGGCACCATCAATAGTGCCAATGAGTCCAAGATGGCAAAAAAACAGTGAGAAGGCGGCGGTCACAGATGAAATGTCCAAGAGTCCAAGAGTCCAAGCAAGGTGCAATGTCCAAAGCCAATCCCGGCCACAGATCTGGGGCCACAAAGCCATCCTTTCGTGGGGAGGGGCACCACCACCGGCTCTGCCCATAATCCCCAGCCAGGAAGGCCGCTTCCCCCAGTCCAGGCCATGGCTGAGAACATGCCCCCCTGGAACTCTCAGATGTATAGGCCTCCCTCCCTTCCAGATGTCCGACTCTCCCAGAGCTTCTGGGGAGAAAGTAAAGGGGTAGGGGCTCCCAGGGGTGGTTCAAAAACCCACCCACCCCATAGCCACACCACCCAAGTCAGAGCCGGAAAGAGAGGGAGAAAGCCATTGGACCAACCAACAGCCCTCCACCGGGGACTCCATGTGGCTACCTACATGTAGCTACCTGTAGGCAGCCACAGCACCAAGTCCACAGGCCATCTCTGCTGCCATCAGCTCCCATTGGTGGGGGAAAAACCCCAGCACCGCAGTCAGGCCGTAGCTGGTCCAGCCCATCAAGGTCACACCGTTGGAACCTGGTCTCGCCACACCCGCCGCCAGCAATCCACAGCCGACGACCAGCAGCGATGACATCGGGTCCACAGGGTCGCAGAGTCCCAAACACTGGGACTTGCAGCCACCAGGGCACAGGACACAGGGCAGGGCAGACAGCAGCCAGGGTGCAAGGCAGGACAAGCAACGCCGTCGCCGGTCCCCCAGGAGCAAGGCAAACAACGCCGCCACTGCCGCTGCTACCGCTGCTGCCGCGCTGTGCTCCTGCTTCGGCCGACAAGCCGTGATAAAGAAAACGCCGCGGGGGGGAGAATCGATCCAGCCACGCCGAGCCGTCAGCTCAAATCCCACCAAACGGCTCCAGTGGCAACCCCAGACGCTCCCGAGATGGGTCCAGGGACAAGGGGAGGCAGCGGGAGTCATCCTCCCCAGAAAACCAGCCGAACCGCCGAAATGCCCAGACGAGCCTCTCAGCCACAGACCGCCATCTTGAGCATGCGCAAGAAAGGAGCGGAGATCCGGGGCCAAACGAAGATCTGCAGGAAGCTGATTCCATAGGGCGGGCGCTCCCACAGAAAAGGCCCTAGCCCTGGGAACCGCCAGCTGACAGTGCCTGACCGACGGTATTCCCAGGAGGCCCCTCCTGTGGGAGCGCACGGGGCAGGCAGAAGGCGTTCCCGCAAATATCCTGGACCCAAGCCATTTAGGGCTTTATAAGTTGTTACCAACACCTTGAAGGAAACCTGGAAGGCAACCGCAACCAATGCAAGTCGAGGAGGGTGTAACATGGGAGTATCGGGATACCCCATCACAGCCCGACGCGCGATTCTGCACCAGCTGCAACCTCCGAGTAATCCGCAAGGGTAGCCCCATGTAGAGAGCATTGCAGTAGTCGATTCTGGAAGTGATGAGCGCATGAGTGACCGTTCCAAGGGCATCTTGGTTCAGGTTAGGACGGAGCTGGCGAACCAGCCGAACTTGGGCAAAAGCCCCCCTGGCCACAGCTCCCACTTGCTCCTCCAGATTGAGCTGTGCATCCAGGAGGACCCCAGATTCCTTGCCCTATCCACGGGGGGTAACACCTCCCCCCACATGACCAAAGATGGCACATCCACTGAACACCGAGATGTCGGTAAGAACAGCCACTCAGTCTTGGCCGGGTTGAGCCTGAGTCTGTTACTCCCCATCCAGGCCTGCATCGCCTCCAGGCACCGGGACATCACCGAGAGAGCATCACTGATCTGGTCTGGGGTGGAGATATACAACTGGGTATCATCAGCATACTGATGATACCTCACCCCAAAACCACAGATGATCTCACCCAGCGGTTTCATGTAGATATTAAACAGCAGAGGAGAGAGAACCGACCCCTGTGGCACCCCACAAGTAAGGGGCCTTGGGGAAGATCTCTGTTCTCCTGCCAACACTGACTGCGAACGGTCCGAAAGGTAGGAGGAGAACCACCATAAAACGGTGCCCCCCACTCCCAACCCCCGGAGCCGCCACAGAAGGATACCATGGTCGATGGTATCGAAAGCCGCTGAGAGATCTGAAAGGACCAGGACAGAGGAAAAACCCCTGTCCCGAGCCCTCCAAAGATCATCCACCAGTGTGACCAATGCTGTCTCGGTGCTGTGTCCGGGCCTGAAACCCGATTGGTACAGGTCAAGGTAATTAGCTTCCTCCAGGAACAGCGGAAGCTGCTGAACCACCACGCTCTCAACAACCTTCGCTAAAAAGCGAAGGTTGGAGACTGGACGGTAGTTATTCAAAACGGTTGGGTCCAAGGCAGGCTTCTTGAGGAGGGGTCTCACCACCGCCTCTTTCAAGGCGGAAAACCCCTCACTCAAAGAAGCGTGACAACTGCTTGAGCCAACAGCAGTAACCTCCTGGAGGCATAAACCAGCCAGGAAGGACACGGGTCCAATAAACACATGGTGGAAGACAGCCTCCGCATGATCCTGTCCACTTCATCCAGGGAGACAGGGTCAAACTCAACCCATATAGGATCCACAAGACTCATTGCCACTCCATCATCCAACCCCTGCCAATCGGAGTCCAAGCCGGCCCGAATCTGAGCGACCTTATCCGCCAGATGTGAACTAAATTCCTCTGCTCTGCCCCCGCAGGGGGTCCCCCCTCTCCTCCAATTGCAGGAGGGAGCGAGTGACCCTAAACAGGGCCGCAGGGTGATCATCTGCTGACGCGATCAGAGCGGAGAAGTAAGCACACCTCGCTGCTCTAATCGCTTCCAGGTAAGTCCTAATATAGGCTCTTAGCTGGAGACGGTCAGACTCAGAACGACTCGTCCTCCACCTGCTCTCCAGGCATCTCCTCTGCCGCTTCATCCCCCGAAGCTCCTCTGAAAACCAAGGAGCCAAACGGGGTCTACGGTGAGGGAGAGGCTGCAAGGGGACAACCCGGTCGAGCACTGCTGAGGCTGCCTGTTGCCAGGCGGCCACCAAGGTCTTGGCTGGGCTGTGGTCGAGGGAGGTGGGCAAGAACCCCAGAGCCGTCTGGAACCTCTCCGGGTCCATCAGGCCTGGGCGAACCATCGTATCGGCTCCTCATCCCAGCAGCGAGGAGCAGCCAATTTGAAGACCAGCCTCAGGAGATAGTGATCCGTCCATGATAGGGGTAGAATAACCGGAGATCCACCCCCCAGATCACTACACCACTGCCCCGAGATAAAAATCAGGTCGAACATGTTCCCCCCGTCATGGGTGGGCCTCTGAATCACTTGGGTCAGGTCCATGGCTGTCATGGATGCCAGAAACTCCCAAGCCAAACCAGACGCCTCCCCCAGGAAGGGCAAGTTGAAATCCCCCAGGACAATAAGCCTGGGAAATTCCACCGCCACCCCCGAGAGGGCATCCAGCAGCTTGGGCAGGGCCGTTGCAACGCAGCTGGGGGACAGGTATGTCAACAACAGGCCCAACCGACCACCCGGGCCCAACCTTAAGAGGAGGGACTCACACTCGCCAATCTGCGGGACAGCGGCCTCCCTTGGAAACAAGCTCTCCCTAATAACAATGGCTACCTCCCCTTCCCTGCTCGTGGCGTGCAGTACCTGGAAACCTGGGGACATAGATCACACAGAGGGACACCGCCCAGTCCCAACCAGGTCTCCGTAATACATGCCAGATCCGCAGCCTCCTCCTCAATGAGTTCACGGAGGAGGGGGGCTTTATTAGCCATGGATCTGGCATTTACATACACCAGCCTGAGCCCAGGAACCACACCTCCCAAGATCCCAGGGTTTTGACAGTGATTGAGTACCTTGAAAAGCAAGGGGTAATGCAGAGATTCACGTGTCTCACTGATGCATAGAGTGGATTGATTGAATGCAATGAGCCACTGTCTAAATGAGTGCCTATACAGAACAGAGAAAATTATCCAAAAAAGAGGGCGGGTGTTAGGATATATGCAGAGTAAACCTTGTGTAACAAGGATATGCACATTGAAATGGATATGAGAACGGTTATGAATAAATACACAGCCACACAGAGACACACCAAATTGTGTTAATGTTTACTCGAAGAAATAGCACAGTCCAAATAAACAGTCCAGGTCATACACGTTTTAACAGTCCAGCAGTATCCAGTTATAAAGTCTTCTTACCCTTTTCATGTCTTTTACAGCAGACAAATATCAAACTGTAATACAACAGATAATCTTCGATATCAACAGAATATCAAAGTAAACATAGTTAGTCAGTATCAGTCCGTATTCAGTCAGGGAGAGTCAGTATCAGCATCAAGAGAGAGCTTCAGTGGGAGAGAGCTTCAGTGAGAGAGAGAGTTAAACCATGATCTATAGCTCCCTCTTATGGCAACTTGCAGCATACTCAACCAATCAGAACACAGCATAAAACATTACAGTATTTTTTCTTAAAGCTACAGACATATACATTTGTGCTTTATATATTGTCAATCCAACTACGTTATGTACATATACAGGTGAAACTTGAAAAATTAGAATATCATGCAAAAGTTCATTTATTTCAGTAATGCAGCTTAAAAGGTGAAACTAATATATGAGATAGACTCATTACATGCAAAGCAAGATAGCTCAAGCCGTGATTTGTCATAATTGTGATGATTATGGCTTACAGCTCATGAAAACCCCAAATCCACAATCTCAGAAAATTAGAATATTGTGAAAAGGTGCAATATGCTAGGCTCAAAGTCTCCCACTCTAATCAGCTAATTAAGCCATAACATCTGCAAAGGGTTCCTGAGCCTTTAAATGGTGTCTCAGTCTGGTTCAGTAGGAAGCACAATCATGGGAAAGACTGCTGACCTGACAGTTGTGCAGAAAACCATCATTGACACCCTCCATAAGGAGGGAAAGCCTCAAAAGGTAATTGCAAAAGAAGTTGGATGTTCCCAAAGTGCTGTATCAAAGCACATTAATAGAAAGTTATGAGGAAGGGAAAAAGGTGGAAGAAAAAGGTGCACAAGCAGCAGGGTTGACCGCAGCCTGGAGAGGATTGTCAGGAAAAGGCCATTCAAAAGTGTTGGGGACTTTCACAAGGAGTGGACTGAGGCTGGAGTCAGTGCATCAAGAGCCACCACACACAGACGGATCCTGGACATGGGCTTCAAATGTCGTCAGAACTGTCTTACCTGGGCTAAAGAAAAACAGACCTGGTCTGTTGCTCAGTGGTCCAAAGTCCTCTTTTCTGATGAGAGCAACTTTTGCATCTCATTTGGAAACCAAGGACCCAGAGTCTGGAGGAAGAATGGAGAGGCACACACTGCAAGATGCTTGAAGTCCAGTGTGAAGTTTCCACAGTCTGTGTTGATTTGGGGAATCATGTCATCTGCTGGTGTTGGTCCACTGTGCTTCATTAAGTCCAGGGTCGACGCAGCCGTCTACCAGGAGATTTTGGAGCACTTCATGCTTCCTTCCGCAGACGAGCTTTATGGGGATGCTGACTTCATTTTCCAGCAAGACTTGGCACCTGCCCACACTGCCAAAAGCACCAAAATCTGGTTCAATGACCATGGGATTACTGTGCTTGATTGGCCAGCAAACTTCGCCTGACCTGAACCCCATAGAGAATCTATGGGGCATTGCCAAGAGAAAGATGAGAGACATGAGAGAGTTGCATTATGGAAATAAATGAACTTTTGCACGATATTCTAATTTTTCGAGTTTCACCTGTACTTAACATTCTCCCCTTTGGGTTGGTCAATATATAACACATTACGTCTTCAGTTCACAACTTTTACACAATTAATAACTTTACATCCTCATACAATTTCATAGAGATTAGAAGATTCTTTAACTCGACTTACAAAGCTTGTTTGAACTCAGTTAGATTTACGTCTCTAATTGACCTTCTAGGAAACTCAGTACATGTTGTTTGTATATTTTCTTCCTCTACCTCCCCTATCGAATCCTCATCTTTTACAGTTATAGAGGGTTCTTCTTTTACTGATTCCTCATTAATATTCCTATCATTTTTATGATCAGTGAACAATGGAGTTTTTACAATAATACTAAGTTTTACTTTATTATATCCTTGTTTAAACTTTCGCCATCCAACATGCTCCAGGAATTTAGCACTTGCACTCCAATATATATTAGTAGTACCCAGTTCCCAAAATTTAAATAATCTATGATTAGCTCCATACCCTACATAATACAATTTTTAGCTCTATATTGTTCCTGTTTCCTTACTTGCGTGGGAATATGAACCCATGCTGGGGTTCCAAATGTATGTAAATACTTAAGATCTGGTTTTCTTCCATTCCAACATGTAAATGGTAATTCACCAGTCATTGAATTTACCACATTATTCAAAACATGGTTAGCACACATTATTGCCTCACCCCACAGTTGCTCTGATATACCAGAATCAGACATCAGATTCCTAGCCATAACCTGTAATGTTTGTCCTCTACATTCAATATATGAGGTATATTGTGGTCTATAAGGATCAGAACGCTCATGTTCAATTCCAGCTTTTCGTAACATGGTTTTAAATTTGTTATTAGTAAATTCAGTATCATTATTTGTAATTAATCTAATAACTTTCTGTTTGTGTTTTCTTTCAGTAAATTTTAGCCATTTTACAAAATACTGGTATGTTTCTTGCTTTGTTTTCATTAGGTAACAGAAACCATATCTGGAAAAATGATCCATAATACTCAATATATAACAGGGTCCACCTATACTAGGTTTCTAGGTCCAATATATCAGCAAAACCTCTAATGGTTTACTGGTTTTCAGTCCATTTACCATATTTTCAGAAATTACCTTGTTTTCCTTTTGATTACAAATATTGCAATCTAAATATTTTATACAAGGTTTTAAGTCTATACCAGTAGACAACTCAACAGTTTTCTTGAGCATTTTGAAATTTATATGTCCCATACACCTATGGAGTAGATGAATACATTCATCATGAGGCTTCTTATTCTCATAAACTAAGTTAGCATTACTTGATGAATCATCATTTATAATAAACCATTTTCCAATCTTGCAGTAATACTTTTACCTTGTTTGTCTATTAAACATGTATCTCCCTTAAATGTTACTACAAATCCTGCTTTTTCCATTTCTCTTACAGACAGCAAATTAAACTTCATTCCAGGTACATATAACATTGGTAAACTTTTATTAATACATGAACAATATGCAGTACCTTCTCCATATGCTCTCATTTTCCATCTATTAGCTAATGATATATGCTGTTTACTCTTTCTCATGTTAACAAACCTCTCTTTACTTTAGTTATACACTGCGATGCTCCACTGTCAACTACCCATATAGCATGGTTTACAGTTGTAGTTGTATATGATATTGCTAAACTAACATTCTTATGAGCTCTCTGTTTATTATTCTGTTTCTTAACCTTTTTACAGTATCTGGCTATATGTCCTTTAGCCCCACAAGAAAAACATTTCCTAACAATACAGGCAGTCGAAGACAGTTTTTCTTCCTGTGGTGGTTCTCCTCTCAGTTGGTTCCTATCTTGTCTTCTTGCCTCTTTTAACAGTCTTCCAATTATGCCAGTCAATGTCAGTTCATCTCTGCTTAAAACTTCCAGTGAAGACACATAATCATCATAAGTTTCAACCAAAGAAGAAAGAATAATGTAAACCTGATGTAACTCAGAGAAAACCAGTTCTTTTTCTTGTAGCTCCTGAAAAGTCCTTTTCATAAACTCCAAATGTGCTAACATATTGCCACCTTTTATAAGACGAGATCGAAACAGTTTATGTGTAAGGTATATGTGTGCACCCACACTATCTCGAACATAAATCTTCTTCAGAATGTCCCAACATCGAGCAGCAGATTCTTCACCACGTATATGGATTAGCTGCGAATCACTCAGTGTCAGCCCAATTATACTAAGAGCCTTTTCATTATCCCGGTTAAATTCAGCTATTTTCTTTTTATCTTCATCATTCAATGGTTCCCAAGATGTTACATCCGGTGGATTATTAACTACAGTCCATAATCCTTCTTTATGCAGAAGCAGGCTGCACTTCATAGACCAGGAAACATAGTTTGTTCCATCAAACCGGGTTATCAGGGATAGACTGGTTGACTGTTCTTGTGCCATTGTAACAATAAACCACAATTAGCTGTCTGAATATGAAACTGTATATTCACACTAGTTCTCAATATCTCTCTCTGGGCCCATAACCAATGTTAGGATATATGCAGAGTAACCCTTGTGTAACAAGGATATGCACATTGAAATGGATATGAGAACAGTTATGAATAAATACACAGCCACACAGAGACACACCAAATTGTGTTAATGTTTACTCAAAGAAATAGCACAGTCCAAATAAACAGTCCAGGTCATACACGTTTTAACAGTCCAGCAGTATCCAGTTATAAAGTCTTCTTACCCTTTTCATGTCCTTTACAGCAGACAAATATCAAACTATAATACAACAGATAATCTTTGATATCAACAGAATATCAAAGTAAACCTAGTTAGTCAGTATCAGTCTGTATTCAGTCAGAGAGAGAGTCAGTATCAGCATCAAGAGAGAGCTTCAGTGGGAGAGAGCTTCAGTGGGAGAGAGAGTTAAACCATGATCTATAGCTCCCTCTTATGGCAACTTGCAGCATACTCAACCAATCAGAACACAGCATAATACATTACAGTATTTTTCCTTAAAGCTACAGACATACATATTTGTGCTTTATATATTGTCAACCCAACTACGTTATGTACATATACTAAACAGTACAAATGGAGTATGACCAGAGAAGTTCAACAGTTGGGTTAAGGATACAGAAGTACAACATCTTTGATATGACAGAGTTTTACATCACCCTTCCCAGCAATGCATCAGCAGCAATTTTCCCCCAAAACAAAAATTCTAATTTTACTATTCAATTAGCAAGATCGTTGGATCTTCCAGGGTCATGAGAAGTAGGGCTAGCAGAGATACAGTATCCGCATAGTTGGCAGACATTAACTTCTGGATATTTTGAAATTGCTAACAAGAGGAAGAGATGGCATTTTCCTTTGAGAAGTGGGTACTATAACAGCACCTGACAACTGTTAGAAAATATGAACAAGCTTATATTAAATGTCAAGGACGGTCCTAAGACAACCCTACAGTGGAGGAGCTGCTGTGTGTCCATACTCACATATAATCAAAGAGCACATTCCTTGTGTGACTTATTTCAGTAAGGTTTTCAAAGATTGCATAGAGAATCATGTTGATGGTGTTGGGGAGGGGTTGTGCAAATCTAATTTCGGCTCTGAGGTTACCGTTCCTGATCAAAGAATAGTGCTCAGAGCACCCCTGATCAGGACTCAAGTCAAAACAATACAAAGTATACCCTCGGTTAAACTCTTCCCGGCTGATTAACATTGGCCTGTCTTTCATCCCTTTGCCTGTTGCTTGCACCATCTGCATGTACTCTCTCACAAAAAGATTGTACTCATAATCAATTGTTTAGGTAGCTGCCCCAGAAATAGATTTTCCTGATTACACACAAGACTACCTGCAAGAATGCTGCAAACCTTCATCCCCACTCTATCAATGGGGTATGTGGCATTGGAGGTGAGCAAAGCTTCTGCATGGCCAAGGGAGGCATGATCTGGTGACGTAATCACCATGTGGGTTTGTTTACTTTGATGACATCACTGATCAAAAGTACTGATAATTTTCATCAAATAAAGGTATACACTATATCTACTAAAGGGACAGCCCAGACACAGAGATCCCAGAAAAGGAGGGAAGCTGAGGAACAATGTAATCAAACAGTGAGTGACTCCTCTGACATCCAATCTCGATCAAAACTGAAACCGGAGGTGCATGCTCCACTTAGAGAAAATACAGTGGTAGGAGGAGGAAATAGATTCCATCAAGTGCTAGTTTACACACCATTTACTACTTCAGAGCTTTATAACTGGAAGCAACAGAATCCCAGTTATAGGGAAGACCCAATGAAAATTCACTCGCTGTTCTTATCTATTATAAGGACACATAACCCCACTTGGGCAGAAATTCAGACATTGATGGATGTCCTTTTAACACCAGAGGAACGGAGACTGGTGAGGGAGGCAATGGAGTGACAGTTAAAAAGACTATGAGAATGACAACACTGGCAATGCCCCCTCACACAGAGCCAGAAGGGGATCTGACAACCAGGACAGTAAGAGACTATGAAATTATCAATCCTTACTCTTGTATGGAATCCAAAATGGAGTTCCTAAAATTAAGAATCTTGCAAAAGTATATGAAATAAGGCAAAAGAAAGAGGAAAGTCCTGGAGATTTTCTTGAAAGAATATACCAGGCTTTCAGGCAATACACTGATTTAGATCCTGAAGCCTCAGACAATCAGAAAATGATAAACATGATTTTTATAGGGCAGTCAGCAGAAGATATAAGAAGAAAGTTACAGAAAGTAGAAGGAGGTCCAGGGAAAGGCATTTCAGAATTGGTTGAGATAGCTTATAAAGTTTTTACTAACAGAGGACAAGAAGAAAATAAAGAAATTAAGAAGGCTCGCCGAAATGCTATCTTCCTAGCAGATGCCCTTAGGCAGGAAAAGGGGGGAGGAAGGGGACAAACCGGAAGAGGACAATGAGGAGGAGGAGTTCAGGTAGCTCAAGGAAGTAGTATGGGCAGCAAAGTAGTAAAGGTCACCTTGGGACCCAACCAGTGTGCTATACACAGAAAGAAAGGTTATTGGAAGAGTGGTGTTGTGGTTTGCCAGCAGCAGGTGCAGACAGCTGAGGTCTCGGAGAGCAAGGACTTAGATGAGGGGTCTGCATGTGATGCAGGGATGGGGCCAGGACCATCAGTGAGTGGAACGCTGCCTTCAGAGATTGTGGAGGCTGGCAGCAGTGATGAAGAGGTCTCCAAGGAGCCTGTGCCCAGTGCACGTGCATGCAGGGCTGTTCAAAGGAAAGAGCAGCTGCAGAAGCACGGGCGACTCGGGAGTAAGGCTGCAAGGTAATGATCCCTCCCTTAAGAGATAAAAGCCAACTGAGAAACCAGAGTTCTTTGCAGGAAGCAAAGAAGTTCTTGCACTCAAGCCTTGTGGACGTTCTGAATATCTTGGTTGGTGTTTGGAGACTCTTTATGTTTGAAATATTTCTCAGTAACTTTATCTAGTGTTCTTGGCAGCCTTGCACAACCTTGGCAAGGCTCGCTCTTATCAGAGACAATTAGTTTGAAACAGCCTTTTAACTGTGAAGGAACGGAATTTGTAAAGAATCATTAAAAGGTTTTGCTGTTACCTCTGTTTTGTGTTTGTTTCCTTGGAATAAGGTTTGGGTCAGAACAGTTTGCTTCCTGCCTAAACGAAACCTAGTTTTTACTGCGAGATGGAACAGCTTCCAGCAGAGAACACTCAGTTGCAACAACAGCTGGCCTTGTTAGCTAATCAGGTAGGTCAGCTCCAGTCTCTTGCTGCTCCACCTCCTCCTCCCCGAAGAAAATGCCTGGTTGCTGTGCCGGATAAGTTTGATGGCAATCAGGCTATGTTCCCAGCGTTTTGGGGACAGTGCCAGCTATTCATTAGCTTGAGAGCAGAGGACTTCCCCACTGACCGGGATAAGGTGGGTTTTGTAATTAGCTGGGCCACACCTTTGTTGGTGCAGGATAGTTATCTGTTGAATGACTTCTAGGGGTTTTGTGACCATCTGCGTTTGATGTATGAGGACCCCATTAAGACCCAGACTGCTGCCCATCGTTTGAAAGACCTGCAGCAGAGACAGCAATCCTTGCAGAAATACATCAGCGAGTTCCGGCTGCTTAGCCAGGATTCAGCCTGGAATGAGGCAGCACTTTTGGACACATTCCAGGATGGGTTGTCGGACGAGTTGCAGGATCAGCTGGTGGATTGTCCTATGACCCTCAATGCGCTGATTCACCTGTGCCTGAGGATCAATGCCCACCTGCAGAGGCGGAACCATTGCCATGCTTCCCGAGAGACTCCTGTGGCTCCTGTTGTGTGTGAGACACCGGCTCCATGGGAGGAGCCCATAGACCTAGGTGCTGCCAGGCCCCGCCTGTTAGGATATATGCAGAGTAACCCTTGTGTAACAAGGATATGCACATAGAAACGTATATGAGAACAGTTATGAATAAATACACAGCCACACAAAGATACACCAAATTGTGTTAATGTTTACTCCAAGAAATAGTACAGTCCAAATAAACAGTCCAGGTCATACACGTTTTAACAGTCCAGCAGTATCCAGTTATAAAGTCTTCTTACCCTTTTCATGTCCTTTACAGCGGACAAATATCAAACCATAATACAACAGATAATCTTCGATATCAACAGAATATCAAAGTAAACAGAGTTAGTCAGTATCAGTCCGTATTCAGTCAGAGAGAAAGTCAACATCAGCATCATGAGAGATCTTCAGTGGGAGAGAGAGTTAAACCATGATCTATAGCTTCCTCTTATGGCAACTTGCAGCACACTCAACCAAACAGAACACAGCATAATACATTACAGTATTTTTCCTTAAAGCTACAGACATATATATGTGTGCTTTATATATTGTCAACCCAACTACGTTATGTACATATACATAACACCGCCTGTCGGTGACGGAGCACAACAGACGGTGCACCGAGGGGTTGTGTCTATACTGCGGAGAACCTGGCATCTGGCTGCTTCGTACCCCAAGAAGCAACAAGGGGCGTCGGCCCCGGTGCCTGCTCCCTAGACTCAACAAACTCGGGCGGTTCCTGTGCCTGCTCCCCGGATCCGGAAGACCTTGTGGGAAAACAGGCAGAACCCAATCTAGGGGAGACCCTGGGTCGGGCACACACCGGCCTCAAGTCATGCCCAGCGAACGTGGATTCTGAACCCCCTCAGCATTTGATCCTGGCGGCCCAAGTTTTCCTGGCCAATAGTTCACAGAGGATTCCGGCGCCCTGGTCGATTCCGGTGCCACCATGAACTTAATGGACGCGGTGTTTGCAGCACAGTATGCAGTCCCTCAGTGCCCTGTAAAACCTCCTCTGCTTGTCGAGACCATCAATGGCCAGGTGCTTTTGTCTGGCCCTATCAAGGTCACCACCCAGCCCTTGCGCCTGACTATCAGCTCACATGAGGAGGTGATCCAGTTTTACACCACTTCAGGACTGCATTTCCCTGTGGTCTTGGGCTTGGCATGGCTCTGGACTCATGACCCCCAGATCTATTGGTCCCAGAACATGATCACGTTCCCGAGCCTGCAGTGTGTGGACCACACCCATCAAGTCTGTGCAGGGCAGGTGATGAGTCCACCTGAAGTGTCTGTGCCTTTGGAACTCACGGACTTTGCGGACATCTTTATTGAGCAGGAGGCAAACCAATTGCCCCTGCACCGGCCTTATGATTGCCCCATTGACTTGGTGCCGGATGCGCCCCTTCCTGTGGGCCGTCTGTATTCCATGTCGGATCCAGAGTTGGCCGCGTTGCGGGACTTCTTGGCCAAAAACCTTGCTCAGGGTTTTATCCGGCCCTCGTCGTCGCTACTGTCTGCCCCGGTCCTGTTCGTCAAGAAGATGGGTGACTTGAGGCTTTGCTGTGACTACCGTCGGTTGAATGCCATCACAGTGTGCAATCGGTATCCTCTGCCCTTGATTCCAGAATTGATGGAATGGCTCTGGGAGGCTACCGTATTCATGAAGTTGGATCTGTGCGGGGCATACAATTTGGTGCAGATCCGGCCTGGAGATGAGTGGAAGATGGCGTTCAGTATCAGGTATGGGCATTTTGAATATACAGTCATGCTGTTTGGGTTGACCAATGCTCCCGCTGTCTTCCAGCATTTCATGAATGACATTTTCTGGGACCTCCTAGATCAATTTGTGGTGGTTTACCTCAATGACATTTTGATCTAACTCGAGGGACAGCCACCTGCGCCACTTGCGCCTGGTTCTGCAACGGCTCTGGGAGAACAGCTTGTACGCCAAGTTGGTGAAGTGCCAGTTCTTCCAGTCCACCATCGAGTTCCTGGGGCATTGCATCTTTTCGGAAGGCATCTCCATGGAGCTGAGCAAGGTTGAGTCGCTGCTTAGCTGGCAACCTCTCCAGCGAGTGAAGAATGTCCAGAGACTCCTCGGGTTTGCCAATTATCGGACATTCATCCCCGGCTTTGCTCCCCTGACCACGCCTCTCACTCGGCTCCTCCAGAAAAAGGTCCCATTCCAGTGGGGTGCTCCTGAGCAGCAGGCATTCCAGACCTTGAAGCAGGCCTTCATGAAGGAGCCGATCCTGAAGCATGCCAATCCACACCGTCCGTTCGTGGTGGAAGTGGATGTGTCTGATGTGGTGGTCGGTGCGGTGCTCCTCCAGGCTCATGCCTCTTTTTCCTTGTGCTTATTATTCCAGGAAGCTCAGTGCTGCCGAGCGCAACGATATCATCTGGGAGAAGGAGCTACTGGCCATTAAGGTGGCATTTGAGGCCTGGAGGCATCATTTGGAGGGGGCACGTCATCAAGTGGAAGTCCGGACAGATCATAAAAACTTGGGAGTTTTTAAAGACTGCCCGGAAATTAAATCAACGCCAGATCCGGTGGTCCCTCTTCTTTGCCTGCTTTAATTTCCATATCACCTACATTCTTCCTTTCACTTCCTTTCTCTCTCCCTTTTTCTTTCTTTCATTTTTTTCTTTTCTTTCTTGTCTCTTCCTTCTCTTTCTCTCTCCCCCCTTTCCCTCTCTCTCCCCCCACTCTCTTTCTTTCTCCCCCTCTCTTACCCTTTCTTTCTCTCTCTCTCTCCCCCTCTCCCTCTCTTTCCCTCCCCCCCCCTCTCTCTCTCACTCACACACACACACAAACAGTTTGTCTGGGACGGACTGTGATCTGGCAAGCTCCAGTCAGCAGTGGGTGGTGGGAAAAGGAAGAAAGGGGGGAGGGGATGGCGTGTGGCTGCAGCACAGCCTTGAGCACCCCCCACCCCAGCCCTCCCAAAGCACCTCCACATGCAGTGGCGGCGGCGATGGCTGCAGCGAAGCCTTGAGCACCCCCCACCCCAGCCCTCCAAAAGCACCTCCGTGTGCAGCGGCAATGGCTGCAACGGAGCCTTGAGCACCCCTCACCCAAGCCCTACCAAAGCATTTCTGCGTGCAGCGATGGCGATGAACCTGGCTGCCTCCCATTTTGCCCCTGGGAGAAGCGGACAGAGGCGGCAGAGATGCTGTGGCGATGGCACTGCTTACAGGCGGCAGCCGGGTCTGCCAGCCAACCAGTTACAGCACTGCCACTTGGTAGGGAGAGCTGGGAGAGCACCGTGTGGCAGCTTAGCCAGCCAGCCGAGCCCAGGGATGTTGGGGGGCAGCTAGGTAGGCCCCAGCCAGCAGCGCTGGTGGGATGGGGCCACGCTGATGGGGAAGCCAGCCAGCTGAGCCCAGGGATGTTGGGGGGACAGCTAGGTAGGCCCCAGCCAGCAGTGCCGGTGGGATGAGGCCGCGCTGGTGGAGAAGCCAGCCAGCTGAGCCCAGGGATGTTGTGGGGGCAGCTAGGTAGGCTGGGTAAGGCCCGGGGAGCCCCAGGGACAGTGGGGGAAGGGCTAGCATGACTTGCAGGCTTACCTGTGAGCAGGCAGATCAGTGGAGTGGCTCATGTTGGCTCTGGGCTGCTTCTCTCACCTGTTCTTGCTGGGAGAGCCTCTCCAGGCAGAGCGAAAAGCTTGCAAGTTCCCCTCCCTTTGGGAAACGGTTCCTGGGCAGCAGAGAGAAACAGGATTCAACCTGTCTGCTTTTCTGCTGCCCAGGAGCCGTTTCCCAAAGGGAGGGGGACTTGTAAGCTTTTTGCTTTGCCGCAGCAAAAGGCAGGCAGCAATGGCTGGCCTGGCGGGCAAAAGCAGGCTGCAGGCATGTCGCGCACACGCACGATGTTGCACATGAGCAATAGGGACTGACTGGGCAGGGAGTGAAGCAGGAAAGAGGGGCGGGGCCAGCCAGGGGGCCGTTTTACTGGTTCTCCAAACTACCAGGAACCGTAACAACCAGTTCTATAGAACTGGGCCAAACTGGTAGAATCCCACCTGATACAATACCCTCAATCCAGCTACTCTTGCCCCAGGTGGATACTGAATTGCATCATGATTGCATACAGGTGGTGGATTCTGTATATGCAGTAGACCCAATTTTAGTGATCAACCTATCCCAAATGCTGACTGTGAATGGTTTACAGATGGTAGTAGCTTTGATAGAAGGTCTAAGAAAGGCAGAATATGCAGTGGTCACACATGGGAAGTTATAGAAGCCAAACCACTACCAGTAAATACTTCTGCTCAACTGGCTGAGCTGATAGCTTTAACTAGAGCCTTACAGCTGGCTGTATAACTAACAATTTACAGAGATGGCAAATATGCCTTTGGAATCTTGCACGCCCATGGAGCTTTATGGAAGGAAAGAGGATTATTAAATGCAAAAGGGTCAACTATTAAGTATGGCCCACAAATTTTAGAATTATTGGAAGTAGTCTGGTAGCCAAAACAAGTAGCAGTCATACATGTCAAGGGGCATTCTAAGGAAGATACCCTTTACGCAAAAGGGAACTGGGCTGCAGATAGGGCTGCTCAGGAAGCTGCCCTACAACACTCAGAATTAACAGCCTCCCTAATTCCAAGGTCTCTATCCATACCCACTTCCCTGCCCTCTTATACATCCAAGGACAGGGCATGGGCCAAGTCTATTGGAGGCAAGGAGGGGGATGATGGGTGGTGGAGGGTAGAGAGCAAATTTATTCTACCAAATACACCTCTAAGGATTCTTTTATCACAAATACATGCTAGCACACATTGGGGGCCAAAAGCCCTGGTAGACTTTATGACATGCTATGCAGTAGGCAAGGGTCTCTATTCTGCTGCTTCCCAAGCTGTAGCAGCCTGCCTGACCTGTGCCAGAAATAATCCAAAAGTGGCCAGGCACCCACCCCTAGGAGTCCAACCTAAAGGCAACTATCCAGGGGCAGTTTGGGAAATAGACACTGAATTACCTAGAAAGCAAGGTTCTAAGTATGTTTTGGTACTCATATGTACCTTCACAGGATGGCCTGAGGCTTTTGCTTGCAGGACTAATAAAGCCCAAATAGTAGTAAAAGTTCTACTGAAAGAAATTATTCCTAGGTTTGGGCTGCCAAATAATACATCACCTGACCTGGCTGCAAGCCTTGCCACTTGCATTGCTAAGGCTTCGCATTGCACCTAGACAGTGAATAGGCTTGAGCCTCTTTGGGGCCCTTTTTGGGTGACCACATCCCTCTCTAAAGGCAGAGGAGAGGTCCATCCCACTGGTGGGCGAACTGATCTTGTATTAATATGTAAGACAACTCGCTGGGGTTATGAATTTTCTTTCCCTTATCTGCAGCAACATCAATACCCTGGACTAGATCATCCAGTGCATCTGTTTCAGCCTCCAGACTGGGTGCTTGTAAAGCTGTGAGGACCAACAACCTCCTTGGATGAGAAGTGGAAGGGACAGTTTCAAGTGCTTCTGACCACCCATACAGCACTAAAAGTGGAAGGCCTGGAATCTTCGATAGATCATTTCCAGAGTGAGAAGTATCCATGATCTGCTATTCCTGATTCTTGGACTGCGCAGCCTGAGACTTCCTCAGTAGAAGAACTGGGATTTAAGTTATTGTTCCGGAAACAAAAGCCTCTGAAACCATAGCTACATGGTGGGGGGGTACTACCCCCCCTAGTTCTCTCAATTAAAAATTTTCCTCAAAAGGTATTAGTAGCTACCCACTTTACCTGAAAGATTAGAAACAATAGGGACCTTGAACAATACAAAGTATCTGAAGAACTACCAACACCTTACTTTGTTCAGTGGGCTCTGGTCCCTCTATAATGTCATGCATTGTATACAGGCAGTGGAGAAAATCCTAGCTAATGAGACTGGGGAGTTTTTTTTACTGTTGCAGCAAAAGAACAAGAAGCCATTTGGAAAATGAAAGTTAAGAATAGGATGGCTCTAGATATGGTATTGGCATCCTAAGGGCGTGTGCGCGCACTAAGTGGACAGCAATGCTGTGTGCATATTCTGGACAAATTGGAGGAATTCCACAGCTGAACAACACACATCGCAAAGATAGCTGCAACCCCCATCCCCACTCCACATGGACGAATGAAAAGGCTAGTGGCATTGGCTGACAGGATGGTTGCCTGATTTCAACTGGTTAAGAACCTAATAATGACCTTGGCAGGCATAGTGATTGTTCTCTTAATCACCTGTTGTGCATTACAATGCCTTCTGCTTTGCTTTTCCACCTGTAAGCAAGCTACAGGGTCTACCAGTACACGGATATTGATATTTATTTATTTATTTATTTATTTATTTATTTATTTGATTTGATTTCTAACCTGCCCCATCTGCTGAAGGACTCGGGGCGGCGTACAATCATAAAACAATACAAATATACAATTAAAAAATATTAAATAAGAAACCCAATTAAAGCTAAAAATAATAAAACCATTGTCTAAAAAACTCCCCTCCCCACCCTCAGCCCAGGTCAGCAAGTTGGAACAACCAAGTTTTGAGGCCCTGGCTCAAAAGGGAGCGGAGGTCAGGGGCCACCCAAAGCTCCATGGGGAGCTGGTTCCACAGGGTGGGTGCTCCCATAGAGAAGGCCCTACCCCTAGGGGTCGCCAGCTGACACTGTCTGGCTGACGGAACCCCAAGGAGGCCCACTCTGTGAGAGCGCACAGGACGATGGGAAACAGTTGCTGGCAGCAGGGTCTCCTGTAAATATCCCGGTCCTAAGCCATGAAGGGCTTTGTAGGTTAACACCAGCACCTTAAATCTCACCCGGAGGGCAACCGGTAACCAGTGCAGCTCACGCAGGAGGGGTGTAACATGGGAGTATCTGGACACTCCCATCACAACCCGCGCCACTGCATTCTGGACAAGTTGAAGCCTCCGGGTGGTCCTCAAGGGCAGCCCCATGTACAGAGCATTGCAGTAATCCAAACAGGAGGTGACGAGCACATGAGTGACCGTACATAGGGCATCTTGATCCAGGTAGGGGCGCAACTGGTGCACCAGATGAACCTGGGCAAATGCCCCCTGGCCACGGCTCCCACCTGCTCCTCTAAACTGAGCCGTGCATCCAGGAGGATGCCCATGTTGCGCGCCCTATTTATGGGGGGGTAACACCTCCCCCCACATAACTAGAGGTGGAATATCCTGGACAACTCGAGATGCTGCTATATAAAGCCACTCGGTCGTGGCCGGGTTGAGCCGGAGCCTATTCCTCCCCATCCAGACCCGCACCGCCTCCAGGCACCTGGACATCACGTCGAGGGCGTCACTGGGTTGGTTAGGGGTGGAGATAAAAAGCTGGGTATCATCAGCATATTGATGATACCTCACCCCAAAACCACGGATGATCTCACCCAACGGCTTCATATAGATGTTGAACAAAAGGGGCGAAAGAACCGACCCCTGAGGCACCCCACAAAGGAGGGACCTTGGGGCCGACTCCTGGCCCCCCGCCAACACCATCTGCGTACGGCCCAAGAGGTAGGAGAACCACCGTAGAACGGTGCCTCCCACTCCCAGCCCCTCGAGCTGTTGCAGTAGGATACCATGGTCGATGGCATCAAAAGCAGCCGAGAGATCTAACAGGACTAGGACAGAGGAATGACCCCTGTCCCATGCCCTCCAGAGATCATCCACCAGTGCGATCAACGCCGGCTCAGTGCTGTACCCGGGCCTGAAGCTCGATTGCTGCGGGTCTAGGTAATCGGTTTCTTCCAGGAACACCGGGAGCTGCCGAGCTACCATGCTCTCAACAACCTTCGCCACAAAGCAAAGGTTGGAGACTGGACGAAAGTTGTTTAAATTAGCTGGGTCCAAGGCAGGCTTCTTGAGGAGGGGCCTCACCACCGCCTCCTTCAAGGCGGCGGGGAAAGCTCCCTCACTCAGAGAAGCATTAATCACTGCCTGGAGCCAGCCTCGTGTAACCTCCCGGGCGGCATACACCACCCAGGAGGGACACAGGTCCAATAAACATGTGGCAGCACTCAGCTTCTCCATGATGTTGGGTGAATCTTGGAAAATAAAATCATTTTCATATTCAAAGGGGGCTGGAAATGATGGGCTGTCTGCTAAAATAAAGCAAGGTCATACACACACTTCAAAGTAAACCAGGAAGCCTGTAATTGTGGAGTCTGTCTGGCAAGAACAAAGAATTCTTATCCACAGGAAATATGCATGTGTAAATCTTGTAACACTCTTGGCTAATTAGAAAGCTGATAAAAGTAACGAAGAGTTAGGCAACTTGCAGACCTCAGCTAAAAAGTTAGGAATAGAGATGGCCTGCAGCAAATCAAATGTGTATAACTCCTAGGGCAGTGGTGGCTAACCTTTTGGGGCTCCTGTGCCAAAAATTGTGCATACGCTTGCACGTTTGCACTTGCATGCCAGCACCCAGAAGGCAATGTGCCCCCCACACGTGCCCTACGGATGCGCGTGCAACCCCCCAACCACCGCTGCCCCCTTACCTGCACTGCGCCTCACAGCTGATTTTTGGCCAGTTTGAGGCCTTTTTTGGCCTCCCAAAAGCTTGAGGAAGGCTTCTGCAGGATTTGTAGGCCGAAATCTAGCCCCATTTCATCACTTCAGGTATTTTTGGAAAAACAGGAAGTGATGAAATGAGG
Organism: Naja naja; assembly: GCA_009733165.1. Classification (NCBI taxonomy): domain Eukaryota; kingdom Metazoa; phylum Chordata; class Lepidosauria; order Squamata; family Elapidae; genus Naja; species Naja naja. The sequence continues at coordinate 1,011,415 of SOZL01000008.1, read as the reverse complement.
CTGGATTTCGGCCTACAAAGCCTGCAGAAGCCTTCCACAAGCCTTTGGGAGGCCAAAAAAGGCCTCAAACCAGCTGAAAATCAGCTGTGAGGCACGCACATACGCAGTGAGGTAAGTTTACCTGTAGCTTCCGTGCTGGCACTAATGGCTCTGTGTGCCACCTGTCGCATGCGTGCCATAGGTTCGCCATCACAGTCCTAGGGGATTCATTAGCCAAGACTCGGGAATAGGGACTGCTAGAGACCAATAGAACAAATTGTAGAATTATTACTAAAATGTTTATTAGATTATATTTGTTATCTTGCTTTGTCCCACCTCCTTTAATGAAAATGTATAAAAGTTGCTCAATCCTTTGTTCTTGGCATTTTAACCAGGAGCCCTTTTCCTTGTGTAGCAAGTTAGCACCCACCCCTCTCCTAGAAAATTGAAATATCCTAGGAAATATTAAAAAGGCAGAATACTTCCCCTAACAAGAGTAGAAACTTAGAAGCAGAAACTCACCTCAGAAGCAGAAACTCACCCCCACCTTTGTTAATAGGTGGTCCATTAAGGCCTGAGCCAGAATACTTTACATAACAAATATCTCCAGGTAAAGCTATAGCAATTGCTCAAAAGCCCTTTCATCATGCAGCAAGGCTCAACCAAGCCTAGAACTCAGGATAGCCTACAGTTGCCCCTCATGGGAGTCTGACAACCAATCAGAATACAAGCTCAAATTCAAATCCCAACAAAGGATATAAAACCCAGGCACTCTCAGCACCTCAGTCCCTTTTTCTTGATCATCCTTCCCTTTCACTCTGGAGCTCCAAGCCATGTGGTCCTGATATTAAACCTTCCAAACAGCCTCCATATTTCCAGTGTCTTTTTCCCCACTTGGAACGGAACCCAGAAGGATATTTCTTCTAACAATTGGCACCCAAGCAGATGGGACTCCAAGCTAACCTAACCAATGGACCAGACCCAGGTAAGATTCCCTTGCTGGCAAAGAGACCCACTGAGTCTGTGAGTGAGTTTTCCTGGACCTTGGCCATTTGGAAAAAGGGTTTTAAAGGGGTTTTGAGTGTTGAGCTCAAAGGCTGCTTGGAAGGAAGGTACCTCTAAATTCTAAATTTAAAGCATGGGAAATGTGTGTATGCTTGCATGTGTGTGAGAGTGTCCTTCTCCCAAACACAGCTGCATCTTGCTTCCTCTGTGCATTTCCTAACCGCAGAAAGACCAAAAGTCTGGAGAGCATGGGGTTTTTGCCAGAGCACAGGACCTTTTGTTAGGGAAGGAGGAAGAGCGTGTGTGTGAGTGGCTTCACCCTTGGACAGCAGCTGGATCTCATTTCTTTGTTTGGCCTCTAGCCACCCTCTTGCCTGTTGCTAGCTCTACATGATCATCAGGACAAACACCCTTCTGTATATAAGAGGGATTATGATAAGGGAGGGAAGAAATTTTTGTTGTTGTTTTTTTGTCCAGTGTATCCCAAAAGCAAACACCAGGATTTTAGGTAATTATGTAATTTGGGTACTAAATTAGGAGTACCAGTACTTGCTTGCAGAAGAGCAGCAAGTTTTCCCGGATTTGACCACTTCCAAATCCGCTAAAGGTGGGCCTGAAGGAAAGAGGCAGAGCACCAGTATTTATCTGCGGGGGGCAGAGAGTCTCACGGACTGTTTTTTGGGGGGAGAGGAAAGAAGTCTGCACAGGCAGTTTACCCCCAATCTGAAAACCATGGCGAAAAGAGAGAGCTCTTGTTGTTTTTTAAAAGGGGAACATGCATACTTTGTGAAACACTTTGTGGAATAGAGAGGGGTTTTTTTTGTTTTTTTGATAGTGTTTGATTTTGTTGCACGAGGTGCAATGACCAAAGTCTCCCTCAGACACCATTTTTTTCCCTTGCTCTCGAATTTCTTGTGTCTGAAACTGGTCACTGACTGACCTGACTAAACCAAAATGTGAAACCCCACATCGGAAGGGGAACATGGGAAGCGGTAGTTCGAGGGTCCTGAGTGGAACCCCCCTGGGAGAGCTGTTGTAGGCTTGGGATGAGCGGCAGATGCCGACCCTAGCGGGCATGAGCAAGAAGAAGGCAAAATGTATATGTAGAGAATGGGCTTTGCTGAGGGATACAGGAAGACCAATTTGGCTAAATAAAGGTACTTAAAAGGGCAATATATAAAACAGGATCACATGGGATTTTTTTGTTTCTTTCTTTCGGTGTTTCTTTCTCTGTCTTTTATGCAACCACATGGTTTGTTCCTTAAGATTTGTGCCTTCCTCAATTTAACTGATTTATTGTGGGAATGATCAGTGTGTGTGTGTAAACCTCAGAGTTTTTTCTTCCTCTCTGTGTCCTTGTTTGTGTGTGTGTGCATGCACGTGCGTGTGTCTAAGTCTTTGTGTGTCCTCGAGGTAACTGTTGCAACTGTTAAGTGTCTCTGATCCCTTCAGATATGAATTTTAAATTGTTAAGAGTTAGAAACACTGAGGGGAAAAGAAAATGTCTTCTCCCAGTCTAGTCTGGCCAACTAGACTGGTGTAAGGCATCCAGAAAGTATCCATGGTATCAGGCACTCCGAGACATATTGTCTCCAATTGATTTATTAGGAACAGATCTGGTACGTCTAAGGCATTTCCCAAAGTGAAAGAATTTTCGCACGCTACACAGAATCCACCTTCTTCTCCTCCCACTTCTACACTTCATAAATCATGAGAACAAATTAACTGCAACTGGAATTTCTTAGTACGCATACAGAATAACCTTTAACTTCTCAACTCCTCCACCCCCCTTTCCATTATGCTGGCAGCTGAATTTCAAAGCTGACAGGCGTCCCGCCTTGAAAACTCCTCCTCCTAAAAGAAAACAAAACACAAAACAGATACAGGGGTTAAAACATTGTCCTTAACCCCCTCTCTCCCCTCCACGAGGACCCTTCGGTTTGTGGGGAAAATCCTCATGGAATTGGTTAACCAATTGATCGGCATGACCATCCCAACTCTTCACCCAACTAGCATCTGAGAGGGGGTATCTTTCCATAAGACCAAATATTGCAATCGGCCACTGTGTAATCTAGAATCCAGAATTTTTTGAATTTCATAATGTGTTTCCCCCTGTACTGTTAACGGTTTAGGGGGAGCAATTGGCAGTGGTCTTATCATTGATGTAGTAGCTGGTTTTAGAAAACTACACTGGAACACTGGATGAATTTTCCCCAATAGTCGAGGAAGACTTAATTGGACAGTGACCGGATTGATTATCCTTGAAATTGGGAATGGACCCAAGAATTTTGGATCCAGCTTTTTACTGGGCAGTTTCAACCTAAGATACTTGGTTGACAAATATACTTTGTCTCCTACTTTAAAAGGCGGTTGAAGGGATCTATGTTTATCTGCCTGTTTTTTATAATTTTTTGCAGCTTTGGTCAAAGCTTTTTTTGCATCTTCCCATCCTTTCTTTAATGAGTTCATCCATTCTGTTAGGGACATGGATGTGGGAGGTTGTCTAGGTAACTCTGGCATCGGGACAAAATCCATTCCAGTGTTGATCTGGAATGGAGTCAATCCCGTGCTGCTATGTACTGCATTATTGTAAGCAACCTCTGCAAAAGGTAATAACTCAGCCCAATTTTCTTGTTGATAATTTACATAGCATCTAATGTATTGTTCAATCATGGCATTAGCTCTCTCTGCTGCTCCGTTACAAGCAGGATGGAAAGCTGAGGATAATCCTAGAGAGGAACCAATGGATTTCAGGAATTCCCTCCAAAATTTTGCAGTAAATTGTACCCCTCTGTCTGATATTATTCTATGAGGTACTCCATGTAGTCTATAGATATGTTTCACGAACAGCTTTGCAAGTTTTGTCACAGATGGAAGTCCTTTGCAGGCTATAAAATGGGCCTGTTTAGAGAATAAGTCAGTTATAGTCCAAATAATCATATTCCCTTCACTCTTAGGTAATTCAACAATAAAGTCCATTGCGATCTCTTCCCAAGGTTGAGTTGGTTCAGCAACTTGTTGCAGGAGGCCAGGGGTTTTTCTAGTTCTGTGTTTCATTGTGGCACAAATTGAGCAACTTTTTACATAGTCCTCGACATCAGGTTTCATTTTTGGCCACCAGAACTGTCTTCTCAGTAAATGTAGGGTTTTTAAGAATCCAAAGTGGCCTCCCAGCCGTGAGTCGTGGCTACGCTTTAGTACCAGTAGTCTTAAGGTTGTGGGTACATAAAGCTTAGTCCCTTTCCAAGCTAGTCCATCATTCATTGTTAACTCTGTTTGACGGTCCAGGAACCAAGGATCGGTCAATAGGGCCGTTTTCAATTCTGCGGTCGGCTTATCTTCCATGCGTTTGGAGTTGCGGTTGGCTTGGGCTCGAGTGGTCACTTGGCCTGCTGATTGTGCTTCTGAAATTAAAGCTTGTACTATTTCCTCTTGGTGGCTGTCAAACTAAGGTTTTCTGGACAGAGCTTCCGCCAGTACGTTTTTCCCTCCAGGGATATACTTAATGTTGAAGTTGAATCGCTTGAAATATTGGGCCCAGCGGACTTGTTTGGGTGATAATCTCCTAGGGGTCTTTAGAGCCTCGAGGTTCTTATGATAAGTCCATACTTAGAAGGCCTCTGGCACTCCTTCTAGAAAATGCCTCCAAGTCAATAAAGCCCATCGTACGGTGAATGCTTCTTTCTCCCAGACCGCCCACCTTTGCTCTGTGTCTGTCAGCTTTTTGGACACATAAGCGCAAGGCATCAGTCAGCCTTGAGTCTTTTTGCAGCAAAATGGCTGCCACCGCTACATCACTTGCATCCGTTTGGACAATAAAAGGCTTGGTTGTGTCTGGGTGTTGGAAGATGGGCTCAGCTGCGAAGAGGCGTTTTAAGGTCTCGAAAGCTTTCTGACAGTCCATAGTCCAAGCCAGGGGTTGACTTGGCTTCGGTTTGGTGGGTGACGGGCCCGTTTTTAATAGCTCCGTTAACAGCAGGGCAACTTCAGCAAAGGACAGAATGAATTGTCTATAGAAGTTGGCAAACCCAAAGAAACTTTGAAGTTGCTTTCGGGTTCTGGGGTGTTGCCAGTCCAGCACCGCTTTCACCTTTCCGGGGTCCATTTCAATCCCCAGGTTGGATATTCGGTAGCCTAAATAGTCCAGCGACTCTTTATGGAATTCGCATTTTGAGAGTTTCACATATAATTTGGTGGCTAGAACTTTTTCTAGGACTTGTCGGACCAATTGAATATGTTCTTCCATGGTTTTGCTGAAGGTAAGGATGTCACCCAGGTATACGAGGACCCCCTGGTAAAGGTGCAGGTGTAGCACCTCATTGATGAGCTGCATAAACACTGCAGGAGCCCCTGAAGTCGAAGGCATGACTTTGAATTGGAAGCTACCCAGAGGGCAGTTAAAAGCTGTTTTCCACTCATCTCCCTCTTTGATGCGGACCCGGTAGTAAGCTTCCCTGAGATCTAGCTTGGTGAATACCTTGCCCTTTGACAGGTGGTTCAATAAGTCCTTCATAAGGGGGAGAGGATACATGTTTTTGACGCATACGGCATTCACGCCTCTAAAGTCAACATACAATCTCAACCCGCCATCTTCTTGAACACGGGGGCAGCTAATCTTGATTTGGCAGGTTCAATGAAACCTCTGTCCAAATTGCTGTCAATGTATTTCCTTAATTCAGTCATTTCAGCAGGCGTCATGGAATACACCTTTGGTTTTGGTAATTTCGCCCTGGGCTCTAATTCTATGGTGCAATCAGTGGCTCGATGGGGAGGTAAAACATTACACTCTTCTTCACTGAATGCTTCAGCCAAGTCTTTGTATTGGTCAGGTACCTGGGGGTTATCTGGGAGAAGGTGGGATGCTGTGGATGCTGGCTCAGGTTTTGGGTTCAAGTTGACTGGTGATTTTGTAGTGGGTGGAAGAGGGGGCAATGGGCCCGGTCCAATCAGGATTTTCCTGAATCCATCCTCCCATTTGATCGTAGGGGCCCATTTGTCTAGCCAAGCAAGTCCCAATATGATTGATTCTGACATCCTGGGGGCCACTATAAAGCGTATGAGTTCGCGATGAGAGCCCAATTCCATCTTGATCAACTCTGTCATTTGGGTGGCTGGGGTCCCCCCAATTAATGTCCCATCCACTTGCTCAAATCTGATTGGGCATCTTAGTGGGTTAGTCTTTATGCCCAATTGTTCAATGATAGGGAGTCCGATAAGGTATCTAGAGCACCCAGTATCAATGACAGCTTCTAACTCCCTGGCCTCCCCCATGTTTGGTACCACTAACTTGACCTTGACAGTAAAAGTTATGATGGAAGCACTCATCATTGGGTCGTCTTTGTTAGGATATATGCAGAGTAACCCTTGTGTAGCAAGGATATGCACATTGAAATGGATATGAGAACAGTTATGAGTAAATACACAGCCACACAGAGATACACCACATTGTGTTAATGTTTACTTGAAGAAATAGCACAGTCCAAATAAACAGTCCAGGTCATATACGTTTTAACAGTCCAGCAGTATCCAGTTATAAAGTCTTCTTACCCTTTTCACGTCTCTTACAGCAGACAAACCTTTTCACATCTTTTACAGCAGACAAATATCAAACCATAATACAACAGATAATCTTCGATATCAATAGAATATCAAAGTAAACAGAGTTAGTCAGTATCAGTCTGTATTCAGTCAGAGAGAAAGTCAATATCAGCATCAAGAGAGATCTTCAGTGGGGGAGAGAGTTAAACCATGATCTATAGCTCCCTCTTATGGCAACTTGCAGCATACTCAACCAACCAGAACACAGCATAATACATTACAGTATTTTTCCTTAAAGCTACAGACATATATATTTGTGATTTATATATTGTCAACCCAACTACATTATGTACATATACATAAAAGTCTTCGCCAGTCGGGTTCTTGGGGAGGTGATGTCGGTCTGGTGGTCCGTTGCTCCCATCTGCGTAGAGAGGACTTTCCCAGCTGTGTCTAGCAAACCGGCTAATGTCCGGAGGTCTTCCTTGACTTTTCCGACCTCTACCAGCCATACTAGACTTCGATTGTGGTACAGGAGCAGGAGCCAGACAGTCAGCTGCTCTATGGCCATCTTGGCCACAGCAGTAACATTTCAGCATTCTATTGGGTCAGGTGTGAGCAGCTTTAGCTGGTCTGGTCAGCGGTCTCCTAGCCACAATTCTCTTAGGTGGGGCCACCGGAAGGGGTTTTCTATGTGGTTTGATGCTGCGGTCTAAGCTGAGGGCGGGGGCATACCACGCTTGCAAGGTCTCTGGTATTCCCCTAATGTCACAGGCCTTCTTTATTTCTGGATCAATGGCGTTTTTAAAGTAGTGTAAAGTCATCCTTTCAGGCCAATCCATGAGGTGGCTTGCAACCCTTCTAAAGTCCCAAATAAATTCTGACAAGGGTCGCTTGCCTTGTCTCATTTCCATTAACTGCTCTTCATTCTCTGCCACCCTGTCTGGATTTTCAAATCTGAGTCTTAATAATCGAATAAATCCATTGGCATCTTGTAATTCTGGGGCTTGTTTGTTGTGTAGTTGGGCCACCCAGTCAGAAGCATCCCCTTCATTCATCCCATCTGTTATGGCCATAACCAAATCACGTTCTGTTGCATATTGATTCCCAAATTGTTCTATATGGGACCGGATTCGAGTGAGGAAGTAATTGAAATGTTTATGGCACCCATCAAATATGGCTTTAAATGATATTTGGTCCAGCCTGGGGCGTGGTTGGGGAGGTGGTACAGGCCAGGTACCTGCAGGTTGAACTGGAATGAAAGGAGCCGGGCGGGTGGCGTATCTAGGCTGAACAGGGGCCCTGAAGCCTGGCGGGGTGGTGCCTCTATGAAAGATGGGTCCCTGCAGCCTTGCTCCAATTTGGGGTTGCAATTGTGGTTGCTGTTAAGAAATATCCCCATTAGGAGAATGAGTGCACTCAGGGAAACATAGTGAGAGCGATTATGAATAACACACACGTGACACGAAGATATACTGAATACTGAAATGTAGGTTTTACTTCCAGTAAATGGTTAAGCAGAATCTAAAAAATAGTCCAAGTCAAACATGGTGAATGCAGTCAGTAGTCAAAGCAATAATGCAGTTGATAATCCAAAAAATAAAGTCTGTTTCCTGACCAGTATCATACACAGAGTTCAGTACATGGAGTTTGCAAACAGTAGTAAAAAACTCACAACAATATCAGAAGAATAACGAGTCGGCCAGACAGTGTCAGCTGGCGACCCCCAGGGGGACAGCGTTCTCTGTGGGTGCACCCACCCTTTGGAATCAGCTGCCCTTGGAGCTTCGGATGGCTCCTGACCTTCAATCCTTCTGTCGTGACCTGAAAACATGGCTTTTTCAACTGGCCGACCTGGACTGATGGGGGGATTTTTATTGGTTTGTTTGTTAGTTTTAATTAGGTTATTGGGATGTTTATTTAATACCTTTTAAATTTTGTATTGTATGTTTTTTATTGTTGTGAGCCACCATGAGTCCTTTGGGAGATAGGGCGGCATAAAAATCCCAATAATAAATAAATAAATAATTCAACAGCAAAAAAACTCGTACGAAATACAAACGGAGAATGGAGTGGAGTGGAGTGGAGTGGAGAGCGAACCAGGTTTCTGGCTCCATCTTATGGCCATTGGCAGAAACTTCAGCCAATCACAATCGGCCTTCTCTTAAAGATACAATATTAATTTACTATCCTGGTTTATATATTGCTAACCCAACTGTTAGGTGACTATCATTCCTAACAGTTGCCATGAGGAAGGTGGGTGTGCTCTGGTTCCCTGCCTGGGTGGAGTGGGAGTGACTGCTGCCTGCTGCCTGGGCAACCCCCCTTCAGACCAGGACTTTGTCTGTGCTGGCAGCCATTGGCACTGAATCCACCCCTGGCCTGGATAAATCCCCACCCTGGAGGGATACTTTCTTCAGGGGTAATCTTCCTTCTGGGGAATGAGGGGATTGCCTTGGAGGCTGCCACGTACCTCTGTTAGTCAGCACCTCTCGCTGGGCCTCTACGGCTGGCATCTGTGTAATCTCCTTGTCCCTCACGATACTTGGATAAGAGAAGATAGGTTGTGTCAGGCTCCAGCTCATCCAGACAGGCTGTGAGACCAAGCCTGTCAATTTTAATTGCTGGAACTGTTGTGGTAAATCCGCCATCGATGGACTCCCAGAATAAATCTTGGGGATGTCATCTTGAGAGAATTCCGACTCAATTTGTCTCCCTTCCCTCCAATCTGCTTCAATAGCTGTATGCATAGGGCTGGAGAAAGACTTTTCTTCAGACAGTTCGTTTAAATCTGGGTTGCAACTTCTCTCCGAATTGAAAAGCTTCGGTCTGGCTCTCAGATCTTTTTCCTCCTCTGCCATTGTGAAGGCATCCATCATCACCTCCAAAGAGGGGCTGACAGATCCAGCTAGTGCTCCGGAGGGGGCCCCCCGCACAAGCCCCATCCTGCTCACCTTCAATGTCAGCTGATTCTTGATTTTTCTCCATCTCTGGGAAAAAATCTCTGGGGTATCAGCTCAAACCCCTTTAGAAAAATATGGAGTTTTGGAAATAATGTTAGGCATCCAGAAATTGTCCATTGTAATCAATAACTCCGAGACAGGCATAATCTCCAATTGATTTATTAGGAACAACACTGGTTACGTCTACGAATTTCCAAAACTGAAATTCATTCCCAGAGTGTCTCACAAATTCCACCCTATCTCCTCCCGCTTACTACACTTCATTAATCATGAGAACCAATTACTTGCAGTTGAAATTTCTAATGCGACATACTAAATAACCTTGAACTGTTCAACCCCCTTCATTCTTCACACAACACTCCTTTGACAGCTGTGGAATCTCAGAGCTGACACACAGTGTAACATCTTTTTTATAGATTGTCATTTTCAAATCCACTTTCAGCTCTGTCTCAGTCTTGTCTGGTGAAACTTCCATAACATCTTTTAAACACTAACTAACTATAGTGTCAGAGACACTATAACTGAATATTACTGATCTCCACTCCTCGCCCACTTTCTTCGCTTGCCAGCCTTCACCACTCAACTTACAACAACAATCGAGTCCAAACCACAACATTGTTTTATTTTTTTGCAGTACCTTACCAGGATGAAAAGGCAAATGAGTTTGGCTGCTTTCTTCAGTAAGAAAACAAAAGGAGATCCAAAAGAGTCACAACCACAACCACTCCAACCTGGGGAAAGCAGCACATCAACTACACTCCAACCTGGGGAGAGCAGCACATCGACTACTGAAAGAACTGAGTCGGACATTGAAAGGAATCTTCCTGACTGCTGGACATTGCAGCAGTACACCAATTTTAAGGAGAAATATGTTGGACTGGAAGTTTCCCAGAAAAAGTTAGGTCGCAAGTATTGCAAAAAAATTGAGATTACAACAAAAGAAAAAAGTGTTCACGCAGCAAAGGAATGGAAACAAAATTTAGGTAGTACTTGTAGAGTATTTAATACAGTGTACAGTCTGGCACAAAGGTGCAAACCTTTTTCAGATATAGACGATGAGATAGAATTGCAAATTAAAAATGGATTAGGTCTCGGAATAGGATTGCATTCGCATAAAACTGCAGTTAAAATAGTAGATTTCATTGCAAAAGACATTATTTACTAAAATTATTGAAAAAACTCACAAAATATGTTTGATTATTGACGAAGCCTTAACAATATCTTCCAAACCAGTTCTTATACTTTACTTAAAAGTTCAGGATACAGTTTTCTCACCAACAATTTTCCTTGAGCTAGTTGAATTGGAAAAACAAGCTGCAGAGCCAATATGTTCTTCAGTTATGGAAAGTTTAAATAATGTTGGGTTTACTAAGAACTATCTAGAGAAAAATTTAATAGGATTTTGCTCCGATGGTGCCAGTGTTATGCTTGGGAAAAAATCTGGGGTAAGCACTAGGATAGCAAAAGACTTTCCAAACATCATAATATGGCACTGCTTAAACCATTGTCTCCACTTGTTTTATATGATTCTATTAGGGAAATAAAGCAAGTAAATAATTTAAAAGTATTTATTGATAAGATATATTCTATTTTTCATCAATCCAATAAGAACATAATTGAACTTAACAAAATATCTGAACAACTTGAGATTGAAATTATAAAGATTGGTAGGGTTTGTCAGCCTTTCTAGACAAGTAGGGATTTTAGGTATAAACCACGTTACTCACTTTTGTGGAGTTAAGATGATGGTTTATTTACAATACATCCCATCCAAGTCAGCGACAACAAGAAAATGTCTGTATAAAGCCAGTGCTGAGAGCAACTGCCTCTCAGCAACTTTTATTGCAATAATTCGCCCTTCGTAATTAACCTAACATCTGCCCTCCGGCTATACGCTGCATCTATCAACCCACTCCCAATTAGTGCAGCCCTAAACCACCGCCTCCTCCCCGCAGCTATAGCCGCCCTTTAGCATTATTCAAACCAACTTCCCTTTTCTGTCTTAAATTTATTTATTTATTTATTTATTTATTTATTTATTTATTTATTTATTGAGCCACCCCATCTCCCTAAGGACTCGGGTGGTGTACAATAAGAGATTAAATCCAATAAGAAACCCAATTATAATCTAAAACACTAAAAACAGTCATTAAAACTCCCCCACACACACCCCTCAGTCCAGGTCAGCGAGTTGGAACAACCATGTTTTAGGCCCCGGAAAGAGCGGAGGTCAGGGGCCACCTGAAGCTCCAGGGGCAGTTGGTTCCATAGGGTGGGTGCTCCCACAGAGAAGGCCCTACCCCTAGGGGTTGCCAGCCAACATTGGCTGATGGAACCCCGAGGAGGCCCTGTCTGTGAGAGCGCACAGGATGATGGGAAACAGTTGCTGGCAGCAGGGTCTCCTGTAGATATCCCAGTCCTAAGCCATGAAGGGCTTTATAGGTCAAAACCAGCACCTTGAATCCCTCTAACATCACAATCCCTCTAACAGTATTTGCTCCAGCTTGAGTTTCTCCCCACTACATTCCTATCTATCTTATCTACCTACTCCCCACTAATGTTCTCTAATGTTTTGCAAACAGCCAGCATGCGTCGACATAACAATCCTTCATTTCGACTGGAGTTCATCACTTGCTTTCGGTTTCTACATGTCAGCTTTTTCTGTTCTTCACAATCCCTCTAACAGTATTTGCTCCAGCTCGCTGTTCATTAACAATCCTTCATTTCGACTGAGTTCATCACTTGCTTTCGGTTTCTACATGTCAGCTTCTTATCAACGACTAGCTGACATGCAGTTCGGTTAATTCTGTGTCGGGCTTCATGGTGAGTGTGTAAACGTTGAAGCCTGACAGGCTGCCCCCTCTACCATGATGTCATCTGCAACATAAAGAATACAATTAATATCCCACACTTAATTTATCTCATCTCTCCCACCTGCTTTCATGGGATGTGATCTATGAAATCTGTTTTGTAACCGAGGTGCTGACACATCGGAACAAGGGACCCATGAGGCATCCATGATAGGATAACCATGCCATCGAACCAAATACGGCAGGAATCAAGGATTTCGTCAATTTCGTAATGATCATCACAAATTGGACCTGGTGTTTGCAGTCTTTAGTTTTGTCTAGTCATATCGGCGGGTTTCAATAAATTGATATGGAAAACAGGATGAATTCTTTTGAATCGGGAAGGTAAACGGAGACATACGGTAACAGGATTTATTATCCTACTCACTGAAAAAGGTCCTATATATTTCGGGCCTAGTTTTTTACTAGTTAACCTTAGATTTATGTATTTAGTTGAGAGATATACCCAATCTTCCACCTTATATTGGATTTGTGAGGATCGTTTTTTATCCACTTGTTTCTTATATTCCGTTTAATGCTTTGTTTAATGCTACTTGTACTGCCTTCCATGTACTTTTTATACTGTCTGACCAAGTGTTCACTGTACCTGGTTCCTGGTGTTTATGTGGCCATTCCGGTATTGGAACAAATTCGGTACCATGTACCATTTGAAATGTGGAATATCCAGTGCTATTATGTACAGTATTATTATACGCTATTTCAGCATATGGTAAAAGATCCACCCAGTCATTTTGTTGGTGTGATATGTAGCATCTCAAATACTGTTCAATGGTGGCGTTCGCTCTCTCTGCTGCCCCGTTTGTGCAAGGATGATAAGCGGTACTTAAACCTTGTGTTGATCCAATTAGGTGTACAAATTCCTGCCAAAATTTTGCTGTAAATTGTACTCCTCTATCCAATATAATCGACCTAGGTACTCCATGTAATCTATAGATGTGTTTTATGAATAGGTTGGCCAATTTTCTAGCAGAGGGCATTCCCTTACAAGGAATAAAGTGCGCCTGTTTTGAAAACAGATCAATTACAGTCCATATCACGTATCCATTAGTATTCAGTAGCTCAACTATAAAATCCATGCCAATATCTTGCCGTGGTTTTGTGGGTTCAGATACCATTTGTAATAATCCTTCTGGTTTACCCACTTTTGTTTTATTGACTGCACAAACTGGACATGATTTTACATATTTTTCTATCTCTGACCTCATAGCTGGCCACCAAAATTGTCTTTTTGCAAGGTGTAAAGTTTTTAAAAACCCATAATGCCCTGCCTGTTTAACATCATGATTAAACACTATCAATCTCAATGAGGTAGGTATGTATATCTTATTTCCTCGCCAGGCCATATTATCTCACATGTCAATTTGGGTCTGATTGTTTATTAACCACTGATCATTTGCCAAAATGGTAGGTAAATCTGCCATCATAATCACATTTCGTAATGATTCAACATGATCCATACATGAAATAAGGGGTTGGATTAAAGTGTCATGTTGACTCTTGTATTGGGGAAGGCGAGATAAGGCGTCCGCCATAAAATTTTTCCCAGCAGGAACATATCGTAGTGTAAAATTGAATCGTTTAAAAAACAATGCCCATCACACTTGTTTAGGAGATAATCGACGTAGATTTTGGAGTGCCTCCAAATTCTTGTGGTCTGTCGGCACCTCAAAAAGGTGTGGACCACCTTCTAGTAGATGTCTCCAAGTAATTAATGCCCACCGAACAGCAAATGCCTCTTTCTCCCAAATCGCCCAATTACGCTCAGTGGAATTAAATTTTCCAAAGGTATAGGCACATGGTTGTAACATTCCTGCTGAATTCTTTTGTAGCAAAACAGCTCCTACTGCCACATCACTAGTGTTGGCTTGAATAACAAACAGTAAGCTGGTATCAGGATGTTTGAGGACCGGTTCTTGAGCGAAGAGATTTTTCAAATTCTCAAAAGTGGTTTGACATTGTGGTGTCCATGATAACTAAGTACTTGATTTTGGTTTCTCAGTCCCCATAGTTTTTGTTCACAATAGGTTAGCTAAAGGAATGGCAATACCAGCAAACTGTGGTATGAATTGCCGATAAAAGTTGGCAAATCCCAAGAAACTTTGAAGTTGTTTCCGTGTGGATGGGGCTTGCCATTGTAAAACAGCCTCCACCTTTTGGGGGTCCATTGTTATCCCATGTTCAGAAATACAATATCCAAGATAGTCCAGTTGTTTAGTGTGAAAATCACACTTGGACAATTTTACATAAAGTTTGGCCTCTAACAATTTCTTGAGTACCTGGCTTACTACGTGGATATGTACTTCCTCTGTGTTGGAATATATTAAAATATCAGCCAAATAGACTAATACACCCTTATAGAGATCATCATGCAAAACTTCATTGATTAATTGCATGAATACTGCTGGGGCACCTTGCAAACCAAATGGCATTACATTAAAATAATAACTGCCCAATGGACAATTAAACATTGTTTTCCACTCATCACCTGGATGAATTCTTACTCAATAATAAGCCTCCCTCAAATGAAGCTTGGTGAAAATCCGTCCTTTCGCCAACGTGGCTAATAAGTCTTTTATTAATGGTAGCGGATACAAGGGTTCTACACAAATAGTGTTTAGGCCCCTATAATCAACACACAAACGTAGACCACCATCCTTTTTTTCATGAAACCACACTGGAGCTGCCATGTGAGATCTACCAGGCATGATGAATCCTCTTTTTAAATTTTTCTCAATATACGTTCTCATCTCCTCCAATTCTTTGGGCATCATTGAGTACATTCATGGTTTCGGAAGTTTTGCTCCAGGCATTATCTCTATCGAGCAATCCGTTGTTCGATGGGGAGGTAATGAATCAGTACCCTCCTCTTTAAAAACAACCGCCAAATCTTCATATTCAATCGTGTATCGATGTTGTATTGTTGGGCCTTCTTTTTCTTGTAATGATTTACTGGCAGCTGGTGGTACGTCATCAGGGGTAGGTGGATGTGGTCCAATTGCCAGCCGTATTTTTCGAAAAACCCCTTCCCAATGTATCACCGGTTCCTACTTATTGAGCCAAGCTAACCCCAAAATTAGTGCCTCGTTCATGTGAGACACCACAACAAAAGATATCCACTCCCAGTGCTCTCCCATCACCAATTTAACATATTCGGTTCGGTGAGTTGCCGGAACCTCACCCAATATAGACCCATCCACTTGTGCAAATTTGATAGGAGTGTTCAATCGGACTTTCCGTAACCACAGACTATCCACCACCACTTGAGTTATTAAGCACCTGGTACACCCTGAATCTATTACTGCTCCCAACCTTGTCCCCTTATTAGGATGTGTATTCCAAAGAGCAACAGGAATAATAAAAGGTAATAATAATAATATGTCCACTCACCATCGGGTCATCAGGAACCTCTTCCTCTTCTCACATTCGTCCCTGGCTGTTGATGGTATGATAGACGTCCTTTCTACATCGCTACTAACTGGCGATTGATTCACTAGGCTCCTAATCCTCTCATGTTCTTGCCAACCTCGACCACCCAATTTAGTTTTATGCAACATTGAAGCCACCTGAGGATCTCTAGATATAGACAATGGTGGTACTGGACAGTCCATTGCCCGATGTCCAGGCCTGTCACATCAGAAACACCTCATTGTTCATCTGCCACTTTGACTTTGTAGTGGTCTGATTGTAGGCCTATTTACCAGGACCCCACCTCTACGTTGTGGTATCACTCCTTCAAGTCTTGGATTTAATCTATGTAGCCCATCATCTAGCTCAATAGCTACCCTATACCAGTCTATTAATGTTGTATGAGAACCACGATACAAACAAGCTTGGTTGAGTTTATTATCCAGTCCTTCCTTGAATAAATGGATTAATAGACTTTCTGGTAAAGTAGGGAGTCTGCCAACCACTTGTCGAAAGTCACTGACATACTCCCGAGCTGTTCTGCCTTTCTGCTTGATAGCCAGCAAATCCTTCTCCGCTTGTTTATCGGTTGTTTTATCCTCAAAACGGGTTCTCAATGCCGCCAAAAATTGTCCAATATCCCCCAATTCAGCTGACCGATGGCTATACATGTCTGCTGCCCATTCTTGAGCCTCCCCTACTAATACACTTGTCACAGCCACCACCATAGACCAATGTGAAGGGTAACTATTGCCATACAGATCGAAGTGGTTAATGACTTGCCCCAAGAATACAGCTATCCTATTGGCATTGCCATCAAAAGTTGCAATTAAGGGAGGGGGTCTCCATCTCCCTTGTGCTGGTACCTCCCAACGAGCTCCAGATGACAGGTCTTGCCTTTCTGATACACGGGGTCCTGCGGTATACCTTTGCTCTTCCATATCTTGCATGACATCTGGTCTTCGAGACCGTATCTCTGACCGATCTAATCTTCTTCCAACATCCAACTCTGGGAGCCCCATAGGACTGGATGTGAATAAGGGGTCTCTGCCTGGACTCAACCCCTTCCTCCTCTCAGTTAAACCCCTACCAATAGGACCCTTCAACAAAATCTCTCCAAATTGAACTCTTAGCATGTCTAGAGTTTCACTGCCTGGTGCCACCCAATGGCTTTCCTCAGGCCAACGTTTGACCTGCCAGTCCAGTTCTTTCTCATGATGCTGAGGCTTTTTCCCAAAAGCCTCTTTATCCACTTTCTGCTGATGAAGGGATTCACTCAATTGCACCTCTTTTTTACCTTTAGGCAGTTTAGGCTTCACCACTGGTTGTTCTGGCGAAGGCATATTTTCCTCCTCCACTGTCGGCTTCAACTGGCTATAGCCGCCCTTTAGCATTATTCAAACCAACTTCCCTTTTCTGTCTTAAATGTTTCATCACAATCCCTCTAACAGTATTTGCTCCAGCTGGAGTTTCTTCCCACTACATTCCTATCTATCTTATCTACCTACTCCCCACTAATGTTCTCTAATGTTTTGCAAACAGCCAGCATGCATCGACATAACAATCCTTCATTTCGACTGGAGTTCATCACTTTTGCTGCTGCTGTGGTTTAAGGTCAACCCTAGCTGTGTGGCATGCTTATCCAGTGCTACATCAGTTTTTTCATTCAAATAAAAAATACTCAAGTATGGCTGCCCATCTTGAAAATACATATTTTATCACTGATTTGGCATTGATGATTGATATTCTAAATGAAATTTCTCTTCTTTCTAATGCACTGCAAGCAAGAAATGTAGACATCATAAAGGCTGAAAAACTTGTGATAAGATCAATTAAATCATTTTTTTTTATTTTTTTTAATTCATATTTTATATCCGCCCTTCTCCGAGACTCAGGCGCTTACAATTTTTTGGGGGACACAACCCAATACGCTCAGCAATAGCCTTCCTTCCATTGTATATGCCTGCTTATTACTAAGCGGCATTTTTACAAAGTCAGCTTATTGCCCCCAACAATCTTGGGTCCTCAATTTACCTACCCCGAGAGGATGAAAGGCTGAGTCAACCTTGAGCCTGGTGGGATTCGAGCCTGCAGTAATTACAGGCAGCTGGAACTAAGTGCTAGGCTATTAGCAGCCTGCACCACCAACACCCTTAAATGCTTAGAAAGGAAATGCTTTGAAATGCTTAGAAAGGAAAAGGGTGCATACAAAAAAAGGTTGATGCATTAATTACTTCAGAAACCTTCAAAAATATAAATTTTGTACAAAATCATCGATTTGTGGAACTTCCTCGTGAAAGACTTTTAGAAAGCATTGTAACTAATTTGAAGAAAAGACTGATGGATTGCGAACGTTTAAAAACAGGTAGCCAATTTCAAGACACTGATAAATTAAAATTTCTCATTTTTTTGGAGCCAGATTACTGGAATATTGAAGAAGTGGTGGTTCCATGGAAAGCAGCTGAAGAACAATTGGTTGCATTTGGTGAAAATTTTCATTATGCAATTAATATCAACGATTATCGAGATTTTATAGAAAATGTGTTAAAAGATTCAGAGAAATATGCAATTCCTGACAGTATTAAAAAAGCTAAAGATTATGTCAAATTTTAACTTCTCTAATTTGTGAAATACTTTTCTTCTTTTAGTAGCTAAGTCCATTTATGTTGATCGAAATCAGTTTTCTTTCATCCATGTTAGGCTTTATAAGAGGGTTTAATTGCTCTAGTGGATCTTAATTCTCGTTGCTCTCTGGGTACACCACCTACTGCACCTTCTTGCTTTTTTTTCTCTATTGCTGTTATGCACTCCTCTTGAAATTTAATTAGTAACTCTTCTTTTCTTTCTTCTTCCTCCTTTCCTCCAAAATATTCTAAGTAGAATAACTCCGCTTTTCCGACTGTGTTAGTTCTGTGTCTTTGTTCCTGCCAAGTGAACAAGAGACCTTCTGGCATCAATCATCTGTAGTTTATTCCTCTTTTAAGTAACTCTTTAGTCAGAAATAGGTATTCTCTTCTCAGCTCTCTTACTCTTCTTGGTACCTGTTTCAGCACCACAATTTCTTTGTCTTTATACTTTAATGCTTTCTCTCTTGCCACCTGAAGTATCTGTGTTTTAAAAGTTTTCTTAGTAAACCTGATGTGAACTTCTCTTCATAGCTTATTTCTCATTGCATAGCTTGTATAGACACGGAATACTTCATCCATCCCATCCATCATCTTCTCTTTAGTTATCTCTAGTGCTTCTGCAGTATTTCTGTCATTGCTTCAGTCAGGTTTTCACTCTTTTCTTCCTCTATATTTTGAAATCTCAAGTAGAATTCTGATCTATCCACTTCCCATCATAATGATCCGCTGTTGCCCTTTTCAACTTCGCTCAATCTGGTGTCAATATCTGCAATTTTCTTATCTCTTTGTATATCTTCTTCAATTTTCTTAAATCTGTCTTCATATTTCATCATCATCTGTTGAATATTCTCTACTTTCCCATCTGTCTCTTCAGTTCCTTTCTCAATATTCTCTGTTCTCTTTACCATATCATCTGTTCTCTTTGCAATACCATCTGTTTTTACTTGTAGATTCTGAATTCCTTGCATAATCATCTGCAGTGTCACTTCCTTTTCTTTATCCTGCTGTAACATCGTCTGGATTGATTGCTGTCCTCCAGATGGTGAAGGAGAGACTACTGGTATTGAAGAAGTTGGAACTGTTGGTTTTCTGCTCACCTTAGTGGTTACACAAAAAATAGAAAAAGGCAAAACAAACAGCTGCCACTCCAAAAAATAAAGGGGGAAGAAAAATCTTCAGTCACTTATATGCCTTAATCCAATTGATCACAGTAACATGCCAAAAAAAAAAAAAAGGAAAAAAGCCAAAAAAAAAGAAAAATTCTTATTTAAAAAAAAAGAGAAAGGAAAAATTAAAAACAAAAATAATATTTCTCTTTTAAAAAAAAACCAAAAGTAAAATATAGTCTAGTTCCTGGGTGAAAGGGCTAAATCCAAAACATAAAAAATCAGCTGGGGGGAAGTAAAAAAAAGAAAGTAACTACAAATTCTAACAGAAAAAAAGCTACTGCCACTAAGTATCCAAGGCTCTTTAGTAAATCAAACTTTTCAGTGCAGATGTTTTCAAGGTCACTTCAATCTTCTTTCTTTCAACTCCAACTCCAGACTCCACTACCAACAGTTCACAGATGAGCACCTGTATAAACAGTCTGTCATGCTCATCCCACTATCTCTTTCAGCAAGAAACTCAGAGTCCTTGAGTATAGCTCAAATACATAAACAAATGAAAGAAAAAAGAAAACAATATATCCAAGCCTCTAGATGGCAGTGTTACTTATTTCTCACTTTCACTTCCCCCCTTAGGAACAGAAAAAGTTATAATAAAATTTCCCTTTTTTCTAAAAAAAAAAAGGAAAAAATCTTAAAACAATAAGAAGAGCTTAATCCAAAAAAGAAAACCTTCAAAACAGGAAGCTATTTAAACAGAAAAAAGACCAGTCCATTTTAAAATTAAAAAGCTTAGTCAAATTCCAAATTCAAAAAAAAAAAGGTGGGGGGGAACCATTGGTTTAAAAGACTTAATCTCGCCGCTTAATCACTGTTCTCTTTACTTTTAAATTCACTTTCAGGCTTTTAGGGTGTTCTCTTCAAGAATAAATGAGTAAAAAATTCCTCTCACCAAGCAGACACACTTTCTCTCGATCTTGCCGTTCTTCCGGAGCTGTCCCAGTTTCAGCAGCTTGAATGGCTGCCTCTTTACCGCCGGCAAAAAGAGCTTCTCCTGGATCAACCTGGGACTTTGTGGTGTCCCTGGGATCAATAGGATGTGCTCTTTACCTTCACCATCTCTTCGGGACGGTTTAGGTCCAAAAGGACCGTCCAGCGAGCAAGATATCTATGGCAATCCAGGAGCTTCCCGATCGCACGTAGTACCGCCGCGACACCAGCCCCACCCTCTCCATATGTGCAAGAAGTACATATTAAAAAACAACATGAACATTTACTGAAACAAAAAAAATTAGGGAAACTATAAATTTCTCATCCGGGAACTGATCGAGAAGGCACGGACCTGGCTTGCATCACGGAGACCTGGTTGGGCCCAGAGGAAGGGGTCCCTCTGGAGGAATTGTGCCCTCTGGGTTTCCATGTGCTGCACGAACCTTGGGCCCAGGGTAGGGGCAGGGGTTGGCTGTTGTGATCAGGGAGGCCTTGTGTCCAAGGGAGGCCACTGTCCCGCAGATTGGCGGATGTGAGTCTCTCCACCTGAGGTGGGGCCCTGGGGGTCATTTGGGACTGTTGCTTGTGTACCTTTCTCCCAGCTGCATGACAACGGCCCTGCCTGATCTACTTGATGTCCTGTCTGGGGTGGCGGTTGAGTTCCCCAAGCTTATTGTGTTGGGGGATTTCAACTTGCCTTCTCTGAGGGAGGCGTCGAGGATGGATCAGGAGTTTGTGGCTTCCATGGCAGCCATTGACCTGACACAAATAATACCTGGGTCTGACCCACAAGGGAGGACACACGCTCGACCTTGTTTTTGTCTCGGGGCAGTGGTATAATGATCTGGGTGGGGGTTCTTCAACTATTCAGCCCCTGTCATGGACTGATCATTATCTCCTATGGCTGGCCTTCCAATATGCCAACCCTCATCGCTGGGAGGCAGAACCGACAAGGTGGTTCCGCCCCAGGCGCCTAATGGACCCTGAGAGGTTCCAGACGGCGCTTGGGTTGATTCCTGCCTCCTTTGCCCACAGCTCGGTTGAGTCCCTGGTGGATGTCTGGCAGAGGGCTGCCTCTGGGGCACTTGACCGAGTTGTTCCTTTGTGGCCTCTGACCCGGCTCCCTGGTTTTCTGCAGAGCTCCGGGAAATGAAGCATCGGAGGAGAGGCATAGGGAGCTGTTGGAGGTCCAGCAGGTCCGAATCTGACCGAGCGCAGTTAAGATCCTATACTAGGTCTTATCTTGCTGCGATGGGAGCGGCGAAGTATGCCTACTTCTCTGCTCTCATCGCGTCCGCAGATAATCACCCGGCCACCCTGTTCAGGGTCACCCGTTCCCTCCTTAAACAGAGGGGGGGAAGGACCCTCTGCGGGGATGTGCCGAGGAGTTTAGTCAGCATCTGACGGACAAGATCACTCAGATCCGGACCGGCTTGGACTCCGACAGGTCAGAGTCTGACAGGAGTAGGACGGTGGGTCTTATAGATGCCATCTGGGAGAAGTTTGATCCTGTGACTCCAGATGAGGTGGACAGGATCATGGGGAAGCTTAGTGCTGCCACGTGTTTATTGGACCTGTGTCCCTCCTAGCTGGTTTATGCCACCCGGGAGGTTACACAAGGCTGGCTCCAGGCAGTAATTAATGCTTCTTTGAGTGAGGGATCCTTTCCCCCTGCCTTGAAGGAGGCAGTGGTGAGGCCCCTCCTCAAGAAGCCTGCCTTGGACCCAGCTATTTTGAACAACTTTCGTCCTGTCTCCAACCTTTGCTTTGTTGCGAAGGTTGTTGAGAGTGTGGTGGCCCAACAGCTCCTGGTGTTCCTGGAGGAAACCGACTATCTTGATCCGTACCAATCGGGTTTCAGGCCCGGGTACAGCACGGAGATGGCGTTGGTCACACTGGTGGATGATCTCTGGAGGGCTCGGGATAGGGGTTATTCCTCTGTCCTGGTCCTGTTAGATCTCTCAGCAGCTTTTGATACCATCGACCATGGTATCCTACTGCGGCGCCTCGAGGGGTTGGGGTTGGGGGACACCATTTTACGGAGGTTCTCCTCCTACCTCTCAGGTCATACACAAGTGGTGTTGGCAGGGGGGCAGAAATCGGCCCCAAGGCACCTCCTGTTCTTTCACCCCTCCTGTTCAACATCTATATGAAACCACTGGGCAAGATCATCCGTGGTTTTGGGGTGAGGTATCATCAGTATGCTGATAATACCCAGCTTTTTATCTCCACCCCAAACCAACCCAGTGACACCCTCGACGTGATGTCCAGGTGCCTGGAAGCGGTACGGATCTGGATGGGGAGGAACAGGCTCTGGCTCAACCCAGCTAAGACCGAATGGCTATATGTACCGGCATCTTGAGTTATCCAGGATGTTCCACCTTTAACTATGGGGGGGAGAGGTGTTGCCCCCCATAGATAGGGTCCGCAACTTGGGAGTCCTCCTGGATGCGCGGCTCAGTTTGGAGGAGCAGGTGGGAGCCGTGGCCAGGGTGCATTTGCCCAGCTTCGCCTGGTGCATCAGTTGCGCCCCTATCTGGACCGAGATGCCCTATGTACGGTCACTCATGCACTCGTTATTTCCCGTTTGGACTACTGCAATGCTCTTTACATGGGGCTGCCTTTGATGACCACTTGGAGGCTTCAACTTGTCCAGAATGCGGTGGCATGGGTTGTGATGGGAGTGTCCCAATACTCCCATATTACACCCCTCCTGCGTGAGCTGCACTGGTTACCAGTTGACCTCTGGGTGAGATTCAAGGTGCTGGTGTTGACCTATAAAGCCCTACATGGCTTAGGACCAGGGTATTTGCAGGAGACCCTGCTACCAGTAATGGCTTCCCAATGTCCCGTGCACTCCCATAGGCAGGGCCTCCTTGGGGTGCTGTCGGCCAGACAGTGTCAGCTGGTGACCCCTAGGGGTAGGGCCTTCTCTGTGGGAGCGCCCACCCTATGGAATCATCTGCCCCTGGAGCTTTGGGTGGCCCCTGACCTCCAATCCTTCCATTGTGGCCTGAAAACCTGGCTGTTCCAACTTGCCAACCTGGACTGATGGAGGGTTGGGGTTTTAGTGAATTGTTTTTACCAATTTTTAATTGATTATTGGGTTTCATATTTAATTCTTTTAATATTGTATTGTATGTGTATTGTTTTTATGACTGTACACAGTCCTTAGGGAGATGGGGTGGCATAGAAATCAATAAAATAAATAAATAAATAAATAAATAAATTTACATCCTTGACACAATGTAAAAAAAGAGGTGTGGTCTTATATATTAGAGACACAATCTTGGCAGAACAAATTTACACAGATGACGAAGGAAGGATTTTGATGGTGGAAATGATGAGCAATAATGTTAAAACACTCTTAATTGCAATTTATGCCCCAAATGATAACCAAGAAGAATTTTACAGGAAATTACATATGAAAGTAATTTAATTGGACTATGCGAATATTTGCATGATGGGAGATTTAAATGGAATAATTAATGAACAAATGGACTATAAAAGCAGAAATCAACCAAGAAAATTAGAAAGACACTGCCAAAATCCTTCTTTCAAATGATAGAAGAATTAAGTTTAAAAGACTCATGGAGAGAGAGAGAATGTGGAGAATAAGCAATACACTTTTATTCAAACAGACATACATCTTGGTCTAGAATTGATATGATTTGGATGTCAGCGGAACTAATTTTGAATATACAAGGAATTGAAATAGAAACAAGCACTTGGGCTGACCACAGTCCAATAATAGACATGGAAAGGACAAAAGAAGAGATCTAGATGGACCTTGAATAATATGATATTAAAAGAAAAGACTTTAAGCAGAAAATAGAGAAAGAATTGACTTCCTTCTTCAAAGAAAATAAAAAAGAGGACACATCTTTACAGAATCTCTGGGACACGGTGAAGGCCTACACAAGAGGTTTGATAATAGATTATACAAGGAAAAGAAACATAATACAGAAAAAGACCTTCAAGACACTGGAAGATGACTATAAGAAGCTGGAAAAGGAGCTACAGAAATCCCTGCAAAAAAAGACATTAAAATTAGAATGGACATAACTAAACATAAAATGGGACTAATGGAAAAAGAGGAACTAGCACAAAAATTAAAAATGCCAGACAGAATTATTTTGAAGATGCAAACAAACCAGGCAGATGGTTAGCCTATAAACTGAGAAAGGAGAGAGAATCAAGAAGGATAAGCCAATTAATAAATGAAGGAGGACATATCTGCTATGGCAACGAGGAGAAGAAAAAATTATACAAGTCTACTATGGAAAATTGTACTTTCAAGAGGGTATTCAAGAAGAAAAAGTTAAGCAATATTTACAGAAAGCGAAACTACCCTAGATACCTAAAGACATTGAAATAATGTTAGAGGGGAACATAACAATGATGGAATTAACAGAAGCTTTAAAAAACAGAATGTTGGAAAAGCACCAGGTCCAGATGGATTGCCAGTGGAATTTTACAAGACTTTCCAGGAAATATTGAACCTTCAATTACTAGAAGTTATGAATGAAGTTATGTTAAAGAAGAGAATACCCAAAACATGGTCAGAAGCATGTATTACACTTATACCAAAGGAGGATACAGACCTGCAACAAGTTAAAAATTATAGACCTATATCTTTATTAAATTCAGACTGCAAGATTTTTGCTTCAATTTTGGCAGAAAGATTAAAAAGATACTTAAATAACTTTATTCATGTAGATCAAAATGGATTTCTGCCAAAGAGACAAATCAAAGACAACATGAGAATAATCCTGGATACTTGGAGTATTATGAGGCATCCTGAAAAGCAAATGGCCCTGATGTTTTTAGATGCACAAAAGCCTTTGACAACGTGAGTTGGCGATTTATGCTGTTGCAATTGGTACAAATGGGCTTTGGCAAAAAATTTATTCAAGCCATTGAAACAATATATTATAGACAGACTGCAAAGGTTATGATAAATGGAGAACTAACAGAATCAATAGACATAACAAAAGGGACTAGACAAGGTTGTCCACTGTTGCCTCTGCTGTTTGTTTTAACGTTAGAAGTGTCGAACAGGAATATTAGAGAACAGAAAGAAATAAAAGGAATGAAAATTAAAAAGGAAGAGTATAAGTTACAAGCCTTTGCAGATGACCTAGTATTTATATTAGAAGATCTATTGGAAACAGCACCCAAATTAACAGAAAAGATAGAAGAATATGAAAAAGTAGCAGGCTTGAAAATAAATAAAGATAAAACAAAGATATTAACAAAGAATATGTTAGCAAGACAAAAGAAAGAATTGGAAGAACTTTTAGAAATACAGGTCACAAACAAGGTTAAATATTTAGGGATACATATCACATCAAGATGTAGCACATTGAAGGAGGATAATTACATTAAACTCAAACGGCAGATTGGGACAGATCTGACAAAATGGGAAAACTTACAATTATAATTGATTGGGAGAATATTTACAATTAAGATGAATGTATTGCCTAGAATCTTATTTCTATTCCAGACGATTTCAATTTGACTAAAGAAAGAGTATTTTGATGATTTAAATAAAATTGTGTTGAAATACATCTGGCAGGGCAAAAAAGCGAGAATAAAACTTAAACTGCTGCAAGATGCAAAATTAAGAGGTGGGTTTGCTTTGCCCAATTGGGAATTATACCAGGCGACAAATTTGATGTGGGTAAAGGAATGGATAACATTAAGGAATAGTAGATTATTGACTTTAGAAGGGCATGACCTGCTGTTGGGCTGGCATGCCTTCCTTACAAGGGAATGAAAACACAGGGGAATTTCAGAAGACATTAGATTCGAGAGGCATTGTTTTTAAACTGGGAGAAGATAAGAAGACAATATTATTTAAAAGTTCCACTGTGGATATCTACTATTGAAGCTTTTTCTTATCCAATAATAAAAAGGAACAAACAGTTAGATATGCTGAGATATTGAATGAAAAGGGTGAACTTAAATCTATGCAAGCGTTGGAAGAACAAGGTGTAAAATGAATTGTTTTCATATTTGCAAATACAATCTAGATTTGATAAAGATTTTAAAACAGAAGATATTTATGATAAGATGACTGTTTTAGATAAAATTTTGATGGGTACTGATGAAAAGGTAATTAAAAACTTTATGGACACTTATTAGAATTTAAATTGGAGGAAGAACAGGTTAAAGAAACAATGATTGCTTGGGGAAAAATTTTGGATATGGAATTGATTTAGAGAAATGGCAAAAACTGTGGTCTCAAAATTATAAAATGACAATGTCAACTGCATATAAAGAAATAAGATGTTTTACAGGTGGCATCTACCACTGATGTTTTACAGGTGGCATCTACCACTGGCGAGAATCGCCAGAATGTTTAAGGATAAATCGGACAAATGTTGGAAATGTCATCAGATACCCGGTTCATATTACCATATGTGGTGGACATGCTCGGATGCAAAAGGATATTGGACTAAAATTCACACATGGTTGGAAAAAAATGACAAAAAAGCATATAGACTTTAAACCAGAGATATTTTTATTGGGAATCATACTGGAAACATACAATAAAGAACTGAAATACTTGATTGTAAATGTTTTAGCAGCGGCTAGAATTGTATTTGCTAAGAATTGGAAAAATGAAAAAGTAGGAAATGCAGGAGGAAGTTATCAAGAAAATTATGGACCGCGCTGGGAGATGGCGTTGCAGCAAGACTGAGGTGATTTTGGCTCTTGAAATCACATCCGATATCGCCACGGGAAGGTCCCTCGGGATCTAAGCTGACTCGTAGGGTCAGTGAACGTGTGGGGTATCTCCTGTTGATCCCAGGGACATTGCAAAGTCCCTGGTTGATCCAGAACAACCCCTTTGCCAGTAGCAGACCGAGGCAGCCATCAAGCTGCTGAAGCTGTGACAGCTCCAGAAGAACAAGATTGGAAGAAGTGTGTCAGTGCGGTGAGATGGTTTTTTTTCTTTTTCTTAGAGAGCACTCTAGTAACTTCAATTGAGTTAAAAATTAAGAGTGAAATGGAATAGGCAGCTGAGAGATTTTGTTGGAGATTGAAGAGACTTTTTTTTTTCTTTTTACGGTTTTAAAGGCTTTCTTTTTTTCCCTTTCTCTTTTCCTTTTTAGTTTTGAGATTGTTTGAGGCAATATATTATTTTTACATATATATAGCTCTTTTGGTGTTCTGGATTTTAATGTAACTTGATTTTTCTTTTCTTTTATGTAAAGATATGGCGTTGAGGTCTTTTTTTCCCTTTCTTGTTTTGAGAAGGGAAGGAAGTGACACACTGTTGCCATTATCCAGCAAGGAAGTGAAAGTTGGGAAAGTGATACAGTATTGCCACCTAGAGGCTTGTTATTTTTCTAAAATATATACATACTTACAAGAATCACATTAAAGGCTTGGTGTTGAAAATTAGAAAAGACAAGTACTGGGTGTTTGTTTATACAGGTGCTTTCGGGAGAATTATTGTATACAGGTGCTTTCGGGAATTATTGTACATTTGAGCTTGGACTTGAAGCTAAAGGATGAAGTGACCTTGGAGAATTTAAAAGACAAAAGAGCTGGAGTCCTTTCTTCTTTTACTTTGTGAAGCCTCGGATATCAAGCAGTGGCAATTGATTAAAGAGTGACTGTGTTTTTTACTACTTCCTATTGCCTGGAATTCAATTTTTATAATTAATTTTTAATTTTTATTTTAATATATTTTTATTTCCAAGGGATACTTTGCTTGCTTTTTATTTTATTTTAATTTTTTTCTATTGGTGTTCTCCTTTTCTTAATTTTTAGTTTTATTCTTTAAGCTTGACTTTTTCCCTTTTTTATGTATTTGAATTAAGATACATAACTACTGGATTTTTCCTTTTCATTATTTTTGTTTTCCACTCACACTTTTTCTTTCACCTTTTTAATTTTAATTTTTGACGTATCAATACTTTTTTGATTAGGATTGGTTTTTTTTCTTCTTTTTTTGCCTCCTTCTTTTTGTGATGTTTTTTTATGGATATCCTCTTTTATTAGAAACCTCATTTTTATAGAGGGCTATGTCCTTTCTTTTTTTTTACTATTTTTTTAACTTTTTATTGGCTTTTTTCTTGGAATCTGAGTTGGATATTTTTGCAACAATGAGTAGAAGACCTTCAATCCCTCAAGCAACCTCTGCATCAACATTGCAACAAGAGAAAGAAAAAAGAAAGACACAATGCAGAAGATATTACAAGTGGTATTAAATATGCAAACCAATATAAATGAGATTGAGAAAAGAACAGAGAAAATTGAACAGAAGGTGGACAAGACTGGTGGAAACATACAGACTACAGCGAACAATGGAGAAATATGGCGGAGGATTAAGAAAATTGAGGAGCAGCAAGAACAAAGAGATGAAGAAATGGGGAGTTTCAATACCAGATTAAATGAAGTTGAGAGGAATCATAATGAGTCATTGAGAGGTGAAATAGATAGGTCAGAATTTTACTTGAGATTTCAAAACGGGAGGAAGAGAAGGGTGAAGACCTGCTGGAGAAAATGACACAGATATTGGCAGAACTGAAAATAATGGAAGAAAATGAGGGATGGAATAGATGAATTATTTCGTGTCTATAAGATATAATGAGGAATAAACTTCAAGAGAAATTCACATTAGATTCACCAAGAAGAGTATTAAATCACAAATATTGCAAGCAGCTAGAGATAAGACATTGAAGTACAACAATAAAGATATTACGTAAAACAGATACCAAGAAGAATAAGAGAGAGTAGAAGAGAATATGCGTTCTTGTCCAAAGAATTGTTGAAGAGGGAGTAAACTACAGATGGCTAGTACCAGAAGGCCTTCTGTTTGTGTGGTGGGAACAAAGACATAGAATTGACACAGTGGAGCAGAACTTTTTATGAATATTTTAGAGGAAAGGAGGAAATGGACAAGAAGAATTAGTTGTGGAACACCAAAGGAACGTGTAGCAATAAGTGAAGAAGAGGAACAACTTGGGCTGATAGTGGTGTACCTAGAGAACAAAGAGTTAGATCGACTAGAGCAACAAAACCCTCCTACAACACTTAAAATGGATGAAAAAATTGATTTCGATGAATATAAATGGACTTAATTCGATTGCTAAAAGAAGGAAAATATTTCACAAATTAGAGAAATTAAAATTTGATATAATTTGTTTACAAGAGGTTCACATTAAAAAACAACATGAATATGTACTGAGACAAAGAAAGTTAGGGAAACTATTCACTTCATTGGCACAATGTAAAAAGAGGAGTGGCTCTGTATATTAAAGACACAATTACTAGGAACTGATTTACACAGAGGAGGATGGGAGGATTTTAATGGTGGAGATAATGGATAACAATGTTAAAACGCTTTTGATAGCAATATATGCACCAAGTGAGAATCAAGAAGAATTTTATAAGAAACTGCATCAAAAGTTAATTGAACTGGACTATGTAAATATATATCTGATGGGAGATTTTAATGGGATAATTAATGATCAACTGGATTACAAATTGGAAAGAACTAAAAAGTTAGAAGAAAGCTACCTTTTTTCAGATGACAGAAGAAATGAATTTTAAAGATATGGAGAGAGAAAGAAATATTGAAAATAAAAAATTTACTTTTTATTCAAATAGGCATGAATCATGGTCAAGAATAGATATGATATGGGCATCTGCAGATATGCTCTCCAACATAAAAAAATTGAAATAGAAATAGGGACATGGGCGGGACATAATCCACTGACAGTTGTCTGGAAAGGACAGAAGAGATCTAGATGGACACTAAATAATATGATTTTAAAGAAGAAGATTTCAAAATTGAGACAGAACTTGGCTTTTTTAAAGAGAATAAAAAAGAAGATACATCATTACAAAATCGCTGGGATGGGATGAAGGCCTATACAAGAGGCTTAATGATAGATTATACAAAAATATTAAACAGAAAAAGACATTTAAAATATTGGAAGATGACTTTATAAAACTAGAAAAGAACTACAACAATCACCGAGAGAAAAGATATTAAAATGAAAATGGATATAATTAAACATAAAATGGGATTAATGGAAAAGGAGGAACTTGCCCAAAAGTTTAAAGGGGCTAAACAGAATTACTTTGAAAATGTGAATAAACCAGGAAGATGGCTAGCCTATAAACTTAGAAAGGAAAGGAAACAAAGAAAATTAGTCAATTAATAGATGGAAAAGGGAATGTTCAGTATGGGAATGATGAAAAGAAAAGAATTATTCGAGATTACTATGAGAAACTGTACTCTCAAGAAGGCACCACAGAAGAAAAATTAAACAATACTTACAAAAGGCAAGATTACCACAAATACCTAAAGATATTGAAACAATGTTAGAAGGGAATATAACTATGATGGAATTGACAGAAGCCTTGAAGAAACAAAATACTGGAAAAGCACCAGGTCCAGATGGTTTACAGAATTCTATAAGACTTTTCAGGAAGTGTTAAGCCTCCATCTCCTGGAAGTTATGAATGAAGTGTTATTAAAAAAGAGAATACATGGCTAGAAGCCTATATTACCCTTATACCTAAAGAAGAAAGGACTTACAAGAAGTTAAAATTACAGACCTATTTCACTGTTGAACTCAGACTATAAAATCTTTGCCTCAATTTTGGCAGAAAGACTGAAAAGATATCTAAATGAATTTATTCATACGGATCAAAATGGATTTCTGCCAACGACAAATTAGAAAATGTGAGAATAATTTTAGATACTTTGGAATATTATGAAGCACATCCTGAAAAACAGGTGGCATTGATGTTTTTAGATGCACAAAAAGCTTTTGACAATTTGAATTGGCGTTTCATGATATGCAAATGGCACAAATGGGTTTTAGGAAAAAATTTATACAGGCCATTGAGACAATATACAATAAGCAAACAGCGAAGATCTTGGTAAATGGAGAACTGACAGAATCTATAGGGATAAGAAAAGGAACCAGGCAAGGTTGTCCTCTGTCACCTCTGCTGTTTGTTTTAACATTAGAAGTGCTGAATAGAGGTATTAGAAGATGATGAAGAAATAAAAGGAATGAAAATTTAAAAAGAAGAATATAAATTACGGACATTTGCAGATGACTTGGTATTCATATTAGAGGATCCATTTAAATCAGCACCTAAACTGATAGAGAAAATAGAAGAATATGGGATGGTGGCAGGTTTAAAATTAATAAAGACAAAACAAAGATCCTAACAAAGAATATGCTACCAAAACGTAAGAAAGAGTTAGAAGATATATTAGAGATTCAGATTACAAGTAAGGTTAAATATTTAGGAATATATATTACATCAAGATGTAGTACACTGAAAGAAGATAACTATATTAAACTTAAGCAGCAGATAGAGACAGATTTGGAAAGGTGGAAAAACATGCATTGCACTTATTGGTAGAATATCAACAGTTAAGATGAATGTATTACCTAGAATTTTATATCTATTTCAGATGATCCCAATTAGACTTGGGAAAGAGTTTTTTGAGGATCTAAATAAAATTGTATCAAAATTTATAAGGCAGGGCAAAAAACCAAGAATTAAACTTAAGTTATTACAAGATGCAAGGTTAACAGGGGGGTTTGCACTGCCCAACTGGGAATTGTACTATCAAGCTGCAAGTCTGATGTGGGTGAAGGAATGGATAACGTTGAGAAATAATAGATTATTAACTTTAGAAGGCCATGATTTGCTATTAGGATGGCATGCCTTTTTATGGTATAAGGGAACTAAGAAGCAAGGATATTTTAGAAGGCATTATATTAGAAGCTTTGTTTTTAAATTGGAAAAAATTAGAAAACAACATTATATACAAATTCCACTATGGGTATCTACTATTGAAGCTTTTCATATCAATAATACATAAAAGGAACAAACAATTAGATATGGAGAGATTCTAAATGAAAAGGGTGAACTCAAATCGATGCAAACACTACAGGAACAAGGAATAAAATGAATTGGTTTTCATATTTGCAAATACAATCTAGATATGATGAGGATGTTAAGGTTCAAGGTATTTATAACAAGCAAACTGAATTGGATAAAATTTTGATGGGTGAATGAAAATAATTAAAAAAACTTTATGGATACTTATTAGAAATTAGAATGGAAGAGGAACAGGTTAAGGAAGCAATGATGCATGGGGAAAAAATTTTGGTTATGGCATAGATTTAGAGATGGCAAACACTGTGGGATCAGAATTATAAAATGACAATGTCAACTGCATATAAAGAAAACTTGTATAAGATGTTTTACAGGTGGCACCTATCCCGAGGATTGCAAGAATGTTCAAGGATAAATCGGACAAATGTTGGAAATGTCATCAGATACCTGGCTCTTATTACCATATGTGGTGGACTTGTGTTGATGCAAAAAGATATTGGACTAAAATCCACGTGGTTGGAATAAATGACACAACAACTTGAAACCAGAGATATTTTTATTGGGAATTTTGCCAGAGGCGTTCAGCAAAGAGTTGAAATATTTGATCGTTAATGTATTAACAGCTGCTAGAATTGTATTTGCTAAAAATTGGAGAAATGACAAGATACCTGGGAGGAGGTGATTAAGAAAA